>JAMQGT020013950.1:132500-224619 GCA_024447675.2 Pterophyllum scalare
ATCATACTGAATATAAGCTTCAGCCAAAGTACTTAAAAAATGCCACTGATATTTTCAAATGAATAAACATGTGCTGTGTCACTCCATTGCTGATTAATATTTCATAACTGAGATTCACCCTCTTTCAGCTCATACAGTCATAATCAGCCAGTTTTTTGGTAAAGATAAGGTTCAGCACCATTTTATCAAGTTCAAATCCTTTTGAAGCCCCTAAATAAATCTTATGAGACTTACTATTCAACAAGTATTTAAGGGCTAAAAAAGCCATAACCCGTTGTGCCTAATAATTTTTTCCTGGCTGAGAAAGCACTAGAATTACTGCTACCTTATATCCACCAATGTGGGTACCTGATCTAGAACAAGTTCCATGCAAAACAATCTGCAGCCTGCAGCTTGGTCCAAAATTTTCTTCTAAGAAATTACGTCCATGTCTCCAACAGAACGCTACATAATGTTTGGTTCTCAGTGGAATTGGGGGCTTACTGTATAAGAAGATAAAGTTTCATATGAGCTTTGTTGTCATCATAAATTGACAAATCTCTGCATTTTGTTGACTTGGAAACTGGCTCTGAAATAGAACTGGCTATTGTAAAAACAGGAAGTTTTAAAACATCTGTTTGTTCCCACTGTAGATTCTGGAAACAATAAAATTAGTAGTCAGCACTTGGAAAAAAATAAGCACTTAATGTTAAAGATATAAATCAAATTGACCTCTGAGATTCCTAGGTTTACAGTCAAACACAACCTGATGGAAAGCACATTACTCTCCTCGGTCACACCTTAAGATAAAAGCCAATACTCTCTGTGTTATGACTTCTTAGGAAGGACAAACACAAACCACCCACTGAAGCATAAACATTAATACTACTTTATCATACTTCATTCTTCTGCATCCCAGTTAATAAAACCTGCTATCTGTTAGGGCTGGGCGATAGATCAAGTTTTTAAGAAATATCGATATATTTTCATACGCGATATAAGATGAGACAATATCGTTAATATCAATATAGTCTATGTCGCGTTACAATCATACTTGTAGATCCACAGTTCACCTATCTCTTCTTCTAGTCGCACTGCCCCCCGCCTCTCTCCCTCATCGCTTCACCCGTAAACCATGCAGGAAGCTACAGCATGACAGTGTTGCCAACTTAGTGACTTTGTCGCTAGATTTAGCGGCATTTTAGACCCCGCTGGCACCTCTTTTTTTTTTCCCAAAAAGTGACAAAAAGCATGATAGTGTTGCCAACTTAGTGACTTTGTCGCCAAATTTAGCGACTTTTTCTGGTGATGTCGACGACTTTGGGAGAGTTTTGGAAACCTGATATCCTCCGCTGTTGCCGTGTTTTGTGTACATACAGCCTTCATACTGCGTCCGTTCGTACGCTTTGGCACCGCCCCGACCCCCAAGAGTCCCTGGCTGCAGGTAAGAGGGTGCCACCATACCGCAACTCCATAGCAGAAGTTGGTTTGTACCGTACGTCACGTGACCTGAATAGCGGAAGTGGGTCTTTTTCGTGTGCTTGCAGACACCGCATTGTAGCAAGTGGGCCCGTTGCTGTGATACGTCAGTACATATTACTGATCTGGCTAAAATCCTGCTGACTGAAGGATGGAATTTTATTCATTCAGTCTGTTTACATGTTTTGTTATTTTCACAAAGTACTAGATTTACAAGAGTGCACACAGGAGGAAGCACTTTCCAGTGAAGTAGACTTCACCAGACTGGATTTTTTAAGAAGTAGTCAGCCTTTTGCTGTTTTTGCTCTGAATCTTTCCTGTTTACATTTTAATAGCACAGCTGCCAGTCTTTTTTTTTATAGAGGAAAAAAGCATTAATTTATCTGAGGAGCATTATTATTTAAATATGCCAATAGTTTATTTTTGAGCAATTTCTTGTGTACATCTACAGCTGAATGTTAATAAAAGTGCCTGTTTGACATTTGGGACATGTACTTTTGATTCAGACGTGCCTTTTTTTTGTACCTTTAGGGAAGAAAAAACAGAGATATATATCGTATATCGCCATTCAGCTAAAAAACACAGATATTACTTTTGGTCCATATCGCCCAGCCCTACTATCTGTCACTGAACAAATCAAAAAAAATCCCACTGAGCTGCAATGGTTAGGTAGCACACTGCAGTGAATATTCACATCCACCCTAAAAGTAGCAGCTGAGGCTTATCGGTTTGCAGCTGCATAACATAATTGATCACCGACACTAAATACTGTAGTACTGCCCATGCGTTGCAGACCTCCATTTAAGGGCCATGTGTGATTGTAATGCACACTGCTGGAAACGGGCCTGTGCACATTAAGTTTCACGCACACACATGGGAGGATGAGGGACTGCCATCTGTGCTAAGTGCTATTAGCCAGACTACACCACAGCTGGGCCCATCCCTGCCACCCCTGCCCCCACACTCATTACCCCTCGGGGACTAATGGAGGTTACATGGAGGGGAATAGCCTGAACCGCTTGACACGTCAAGGCCCATCCCGAGCCGGCCTGCTGAATAAGATTGGACCATTCTGCATGGCCGCAGGGCTGACAGCTGTCGAACACCCAAACCCAGCAGCTGTAACAGGATATCATGTAGCTGGTCTGGACGCTCAAATGGGGCACCTCTGTGGAAAGGTTACAGATCCCCAAAGTTTTATCAACTGCCCATGACTCCCACATAACACTGACTTTTTGAAAGGCTAAAACTGGGGGGCTGTGATATTTAGTAGATAACTCAATGAAGTTTTGGTAAATAACTTATTTAACTAATTAAAACATCATTATTTCAGGCTCCACCTCCTACTACCCTGCTAAAAAAAAATATTAAAAGGTTTTGGGGATTAATGCTGCTGTTCTGACATAAGACATCTAAAGAAGATAAAGGCCACATATAAAATACCAGCTTAACAAATTCAATTACCAGATATATCAAATACTTTCTCGTCACAGCCAAAAATGCTGTTCAGCATCATCCCAGAAGATTCCTGACTTTATTAGAACAAGAGACACCTGAATGGCAGAGCTGTATTGGACATCAATCAAGCTGATAACAATGTAATTGAGGCGTGAACCCCATTTCCACTTAAGCCATAAGAGAAAGAAGTGTTTATCTAACTCAAGACTCACTATCACAGTTTCTGGCAGGTAACCATAATGACAATACTAACAAGCTACAAGTTGCTAAAAGAAACTTTTTACAAAAGTTGTGTTGGAATCCTGCCTTACAGTATTTACATATTACATAGCTTGGTGCAGTTTGGCTTCGCATTGGATTTTACACAACCCAGATCTGTTTTATACCACGCTGGGTTTAGCCGGAATGTCCTCCTGCTTTGTTGCAGGCCAAACTGAGTATGTCAACAGTTCCAACAATGCAAAACGTGGGTTTCATTTGAAGAGCCAGTAAAGACATTCCAAAAACCACTCTCCACAACAGGTCCCTACAAGACAAGAAAAATCTTGTAAAATCCTGATGTTTTATGGCTTTAGTGTATACACTCAGTTGCCAGTTTACCACTTAAGAGTACAAGTCATTCAAATGATCCCTACAAGGGTCCCTCTGAGACATCAATAAAAAACAGTCTCTTGACATCTGAAACAAAATGGTATTTGCACATTTGATTATACAATTTAGTAACTGTTTCAGGTGTCACACTCAGTCCTCGTGTCAATTTTTTATGTCCAAAAGTTGTTTGGTTGAATCCTCACAAACCAAGCTGTCACTTGAGAACTGAACAGCAGAAATTGGGGACGGCAGACCGGTCACATGAAGGTGACTCCAAGCAGGGAGCATTTTTGCTGAGGAGGCCATAAATCCTGTCAGCTTGCTGCATTTACATTCTTAGCATTACTGTCTCTAGCAGTGAGGCCTTTGAGGATTCAACAGGCAACCCAGCTACCTTGCTGTTATCACATTTTGACTGTGCACGCTGTGCGACACAATCATTGTGGGACTGTTGACATGTAGTTGATTAAGGCCAAGGATGGTTTCTGTGAAAGGGTAACACAAACATTAACAATCTGTCTGATAGGATTTGTTGGAGTTAGTCGCTCTTGATTGAGTTGTCTGAGAAACCCTCTGTTAATGTAAAAGATTAGAACTAAGTCTTTGTATATTGATGAGACGTTAAGAACTTCTTATACTGTGGCTGAGACTGGCCAGAGGGGATTAAGCATGTTAGATTTGCAATCAGTAAATCTGACTTAATTACTAATAATGCCTGCTGGTATGAATACCAAAGGGTTAAAATAAGCCTCTCTTTTATCCCTTTTACCTTGTTTACTGTGTGAATTCTGAGGCACATTTGCAAGTTCTTCTTCTGGATTAGTTTTATGCTCACTGGGCAACGCTCAAACCTAGCCCCAGAATCTCAAACATGAAAAACACTGATGCAACACTGATGCATTCACGTTAAGCGCAGTCACTACTCAATGTAATGGCATTGTGTCTACAGGAACTTATTCCTTACTCTACAGCCTAATCCAGTTTGATGAGCTGTTACAGATAAAAACAACAATGACCATCAACCATTACAATAATGTCTGAGTGAGCTTGCAGAACCATAATCTAAACAAAAATATGTATATTTTTTGTAATAATCAGTAGATTAATCACGAGATTGATGTGATTATTCTCCCAATATTTCTGTCACAAAATCCTGATGCTCAAAGTGACATAATCAAGTTGTCCATCTGTCTAGACACATTTACATTATACACACACAAGGCTGGTCAAATAACAAAACAGTGACATTTTGAAGTATAAAAATAAACGTTTCTTGTTCATCTTTGTAATCTTTAACATTAGTTTAACTCTTTGTGTCACAGCTACTGATGACACGGGCTCTTATTATGCAGCAGATGAGACAATTCATGGCTTAAATGTATAAACACAAGCCAGACATCATGATTCAACAACATATGGTCTTCCTCATATAAATCAACGGTGTCAGCAGTTTATGTTAAGTGGGATAAAAAAAAGACAGCTTCTTCCATAGTGGCTGTGCAAACTAAAGCTATGAACAGAGGTGCAGCCTCAGTTAAATGAATCCCTGTGTACAAGGCCCACAATGTTTCTGCCTCTCAATGCTACTGCAACAGCAGCTTACTGTGCATCTTAATTAAATTGTCAAGTCAGACTCCAGCCATTGCATACCGTGGCTGCAAGGATGTAAGGATGCTAAAAGAGTATCCGGACCGTGTCATCCAGCCCCTAACCACGCCTACCGCACTGCAGATCAAAAACATCGAGGTACGTCAGTCTTAACCTCGGATAATCTGACAATTTTAATCCATAAATTGTCTGCAAATTGAAACAGTGTCAGACAGTGACTCAGCGCTCTCCTTCACTGATGTAAAAACAAGGGGATTAAAGGTCGGACACGCATCTGTATCATCTCCTTTCACCAATCTCACACACTTTCTGGCCCCGAAACTTGAGCACGTTAGCCTGCTTCACCTCAAGCGGTTTGCTTCTTTGAAATATCCGTGGAAACCTTTGACTTTTAGCTTCAGAAAAACCGCCGCTGTTCAATCGGCAAAAAGCAACATTTTTTGCAGTGTTAAGCACCGAATGGCTAGAATGTGAAACCACAGCGGGATAAAAAAACAACAACAAAAAAAAAACAACCCATACGACCCACGTTTCTGACTCGGTTAGCCACGTCCACTCGACTTTTTTCCGCCTGAGTGGACACAGTAAAACTGTATTCTAATGTTAATTATCTGTCATCTGCCGCGGGTGCTGTGGACCCGCGAAACAAAAAAATGTGGCAGAAGAAGAAATATTACAAAGAACTGTATAAGCCGCGATGACTAAATCTTTTCTAAGGGAGCCTCGGTGTAATATCAGAAAACAGAAGCAGTGAAGAAAATAGGTTTATTACCAGACACACCGTCCTCTCGTTCAGCTGCTTATACGAGTTGCATTCGTAGTGGGCTTCTGTTTCCTGACAGTGTTGCTACTCTGCTGCAGTTCCCCTCGCCACCAGCCTATCAAACTCCACTATGCAGCCGAGAGTAGGAATTGTGGGATATCAGGACAGCCGGGGTATTATTTTAGCAGCACCCTCCTCCAAATACGCGCGCGCGCACACATGCACGCGCACAGCAGGGCAATTAATGGCACGAGGTTTGCCGCTTTAGTGACGAACAGCAGTTAGAGCCCTCTCTATTCAAGGGCGTGAGATTAAATTAATGCTAATCAGCGGTGGAATGTTACAAAGGAAGGAAGATGTACTCAAGTGACTGTGCAGTTTGGAGGCGATTTTGTGGGTCATTCTACAGTTCTGCCCCACCCATGAATTTGAAAATAATCCATGCAGAAAATACTAAAACATACATTTGTTGTTAAATACTTTTTCAATAACAAGGTTTATATTTTATTTTAAGATATTTAAAACAAAAGTTTTTTTGGGGGGGGGAAATTCCACCCCATCACAAAAAAGTCATTTTTCTCTTGTCCTAACCTCTTGATAACCAAACTGCACGTCAAATATAACAAATAAAATGAGTTACAAATCTACTTTTGTCTCTTGACAAATTGTTAAACTGTTTTTTTTCAAATGTACGCCCTTTGACTGGTACTGTATTTTACAGCACAGTAATCATAAACAGCAAGTTTTGTCCCACAACATATATGCAACCCTGTTACTGAAAACTCTTTAAAAGGAAGAGACAAAATAGTGAGATGACATTAAAAAAAAAAAGTGACATGATCGAGTGCTGTGCTCACAGCATGGTAAATCCTCTTTGACGTATTTTGTATTTTTCAGTCACCCCCTTAAAGCTGAAACCATGACTCGATTAATGGCTGAACCGATGACTTCTGACAGTTTTTCTTCATCGACCAACTCACTGTTTCTAGCAAAAACGATAGAGCCTCCTATACCAGCCAGAATTTGTTGCCTTTATTTACCTCATATGTTAGCTTACATGTCAACGGTTTTAGACAATAAATTCATATGCACAGATTTTTGAGGCATCCTCTGTTTACAACACAAATAATACATCCCTAACAAAAACACTGTCTATAACACCGGAAAAACGGTCCACCAATATTGGCATCTGTGTATATATAATTGTCTGAAATGTTCCAAATCAAAATTTGGTGGTGTAAAGTGATGTCTTGCATGTTAGATTGCCAACTAAAGAGCTGGAGAGTCAAACTGATGATATAGTGATATCAGAATGTTTTTATTCCACAAAAACAGGATCAGCCACACAAATCCAACATAGGTTACGCGCAAGAATTACAAACATAAAAAAATACCACTAAACAGCCTGTCATTAAATGGAAAACTGACATTTCATGTAGCTTTTCTTCCCACAATATTCCTTTTGTACTCTGGAGGAGGACGAATCTCAGTTCAACTGTGCAACTTTAATTGTGTTTCAAGGGAAAATAATGTACATTTTTACTTCCTGGTATTTATGCAGCAGCTACAGTTACTTTGCAGATTAATATTTCAATTCAGTTTTATTTATATAACGCCAACAACAGTCACCTCGAGGCGCTTTAGATTGTAGGGTAAAGACCCTACAGTGCACACTTGACATATAAAAGCAGTGACAGGCTTTAAAAAAAATTATGCCACAGATTAAAATAGTCAACACCATAAAAAGAAGCTCAATTTCCAGATGACCATCCACAAATTGCTGCATCAAGTATCAGTTTTCCAGAAATACAACACTGACAGGAACTGCACAACAAGCACTTCCACTTTTTATATTTAAAGTACATTTTTTCCTTTAATACTTCTGAACAACGTGGGGCATTTACTCTGTGGTATACTGGCTATTTTACTACTTCTGTCACGGAGCTGAAGCTATACAATCCCCCGCTGACTGTATGCGCTGTACCATCCACCCTCAACTGAAAAACGAAGGCACAATGAAACAAGGAAATTACGAGCATGTGAGCGCAGCAATGCAAACACGCATCTGCAGCGCTCTCCAGGCACACACATTGTATTTGTGAATGCACACAAACCAGACATAAAAGCAAGTTTTTAATTAAAGTCCGGGTTGTTCCCTCTGGGGATTTGCGGGTTTTGCCTCCCGCCTCCACTGGGAACTTGACCCAACTTGATCACCCACTTGACTTTTATTTCATCAAATTGATTTCGTGCTGGATGCCCACACTTACAATATGCTATGCAATTATAAACATGAAGTCATGAACACTGGGGCTTATGAGAACCGTCTGCTGAATTCACACATAAATAGTGACAGTGACATAGTGGGCATGCTGTCCAGATAGTAGAATAATACACAGTGCAGCTTTTATGTACAGAAACAAGGCAGCTGCTTCCTCATTCAGTTACTTGCTTATTATAGCACAATTCACAAAACAAAACACTATTTTTATTTTTTACAATGTCACTCATGTTACTATAGTTTAGCTACACTATATGCAATCTTCTTATTCTAACAACTGCTACATTTGGTGCAGCCACCAGTAAGGAGAGTGAGCTTTAGAGCTGCAGCAGCTTAACAATACATGTAACCAAATATTCCTGCAACCCTCCATTCAGAAGGGAGAAATAATAGCCAAGAGAGGTTTTCAAAATGATCTCAGACAGTGTGATACCTTATAGAGCTGTCGTCCTGAGTATTAAAGTGATATGTCCATTAACCACAAAAAGTATAAGGATTTGTTCTTACACACACCCTTTACTTCACTGTAATGCCACACAAAATATTACAGGGAAGGTCTTTTACCTCCCCCATTCATGTCTTGTTTGTAAATCACAGAGATTATTGTAATGAGAACCATAGCTTACGCTTCCAAAACAAATTGTTGTGCACATTACCACAATGAGGCCGTCTGAGAAAACATACTGCACAAGAGGCTATAACAACCAGCTACAATGTCTTTTTTCAGTCCAGCCAAACAATGGTTATCTACATTTAGAGCAGGTGGAGTCGGGCGCAGTACGACCCGACTGATCGTCTCAGACATTGCTCATCAGGGCCTGTCTAGCCAGCGGGTAGTGACGGTGTGACTTTAATGCAATAAAATACAGGATGAGGGCTTGCATATTAGCCTGCCCCCACAGGAAATATCAATGCACATATAGTTGTATACATAAAAATGCATTAAAATGCAATTTAGTTTGGTCAGCCGATAACAAGTCAAGACAGCTGAATCATGCATGTGTTAAGCTGCTTAAGACAAACAGACTGTACTTAACTGTTGGTAATGAAAGACAAATGAAAAAATATCATGCCAGGATAGAGGATAAAATGCACAACAGTGGGAAAAAATACTAACAGGCTAACCAAGTTCAGACTAAAATAAACAAACAAACAAACAAAAAAAAAATCAATCGAATTTCTCCCGCCTTCATATTTGAAGGTAAGAAATAACTTAAAGATATTTCAGGCAGTTCTGTAATGAAGCTATTACAGGCTGTGCTAACCTGGTGCCAGTGATATTGGTGGCTTATCCCTTTAATGCCCCATCAGGTGATTTTTAGCTACTACCACGCAAAAAGATACAGAAATAAGCTGTCAGGAAATGGACCCTTTCTTACAGCAGACACTTTTTAATATATTGCCGATGCTGATTATGGTTATCATCTTTTAAATTTTAAACTACTGTAAACATTGAATGCATACAGTGAACTACAAAAACTACATTACAAGTTAACTACTTAACATTAAGCAAAAACAGAAGAACATCGGTATACCCTGGAGGCTGCACTTCATAAACACACTCACCAGACACTTTATTAGGCATACCTTGGTAGTACTGGGTTGGACCCCCTTTTTTCTTCAGAACTGCCTCTTAATTATATTGTAGCACAGATTCAGCAAGGTGCTGGAAACACTTTTCAGAGATTTAGCATTACAGTTGCTGCAGATTTTTTGGGGGCTACAAATCCCTGATGCCACATCCCAAGGGTGCTCTATTAGAATGAGATTTGGTGACTGTGGAGGCCAACTGAGTACAATGAACTTACTGTCCTGTTCAAGAGACCAGTTTGAGATGATTGGAACTTTGTGACATGTTATGTTTTTCCTGCTGGAAACAGCCATCCGAAGATGGGTCCAGTGTGGTCATAAAGGGACGGATGTGGTCAGCAATAATACTGGTGTGATCTTCTGCTACTGCAGTCTATCTGCTTCAGTGTTGGATGTGTTATGTGATTGGCCGATATGATATTTGTGTTAATGAGCAGTTGAATAGGTGTGCCTAATGAAGTGACCAGTGAGTGTATAGAGTAAGTCTGTGCTAATTGTTTTAAACCTGGTTAGAATTGCTTTGATTTTGTCAGTCTGGAAAAGAAAAATGAGCTGGTAGCCCAACAAAGTTTCACAGAGTGGAACAGTGTTTATTTTCAGTGACGTTTTTACAGTTGTCTGATTTAATGCTTGATTAAAAACAGCCAGTTTTGTCTTACTGTTTTAATTCTTTTGAAAATCCCAAATAAATTCCAAGAAAAGTCTGTCTAAATTAGAAGGTACGAGGCACACATCAGTGCCTAAAAATACACACTTCTGTTTCTTGGCTCCACGTGTCATAAAACAGGTAGTGCACATCGCCCTTCCTCAATGAAAATGCAGTTATTGCTGACCAGCTACATTTTCTGGCCAGTGCAGTCAAACAGGCAGACGTCTCCTGTAAATATTTGTTACAGTCCTTGTTAGTTATAAAATGCTGATGACCGCACTTATTAAAAATGCTCCACTGTGAGAACTCGTGTGTTAAGATCGCACAGCTGCTGTTTTCACAGTAAGTTTGTATAAAACAGAAAGAATGGACGATGCAGCTACAATAAATCGTAATGATAAATGCAGTAATAAAGTTTTAGGCATTGACTGCTATAAAAATATCTTGCGCTCTGACTTTCGATCTTCTCTGCACATATAATTACTCACAGATAAGTGAGTGCACATCTATGAGTCTTCCAAGCCTCTAGAGCAGCCCTTGGTCAGCAAAAATGATTAATACCACGCAAGACAGGCAACATGTGATCTGTGGACTCGACTTAGCTTATGTGGCTGCTTAACTCCTCACTTTTTTCTGCTGTGCACAGACACCAAGTTCCTGTGCAGTTCATCTGCTCAGAACCCCGACCTTGAACCCAGTTTTACATTCATTTATCTTAGAAAAGGTGAAAATGCTACAAGCCCTAGTTTCACACAGTAAATCTTGTTATGTACAAATATGTCTATATGCTCATTCTCTATAATCAGTAACCTTATGAATTTCATTGCAGGAATCCAATTTACACTACTGTGGTCAGAACAAGCAAGCTGGCACTTCATCAATGCATAATTAAGTTGAGGCATGTCTCTTACAAAACCTGGCAAATCACCCGTGTGATCCAATTACAAAAAGAAAAAAAAAGAAAAAGAAACTCTAGGCCAGCATTCCCAGCAAATCCCAGGGTCTGGGGGAAAAATAATTGCTATTCTAAAATGGTTCTTTTGCCAAACACAGGATCTCTTTTCATTTTTGCCTGTTGGGCTTTCATATCCTAACCTGAGTCATTCTGATATGAAGGCATTTTTAATGAGCGCGCTCTCTGGCTAAAGTTTTAATTCAAAACAGTTCCAGTTATCCAATCTATGAATGCATTTCTGACAGTCGAGACTTTATGACTTTATTTAGCTGTGGCTGTAAATTACACTTTGAACCGAGCGCTCAGACTGAATGGGATCCAACTCTGCTCTGAACTTCACCTCCAGCCAGTCGTGGCTACCATCCCCTGCTGCCCAGCTCTACTCGGCTGTAAATGCCTTCACTGCCAGAGGGCTGCAGGTCAGCAAGCACACAATGGAAATTACAGTCTGATTTGGACACCCCACACTGGGCCCAAGCTCCCAAATCACCCCCCCCCCCGTTTTGAGCACACTCGCATCACACTACACCTCCTATTAGAAAACTGCCTGTTTTCAACTATGGTTGAAGCAAAGGACACAGATTAAAGCTGCAGATTAAACTGAAAAAAATGAAGTAACACTAAGATGCTTTCTTGCATGTAGGAAGCACACCTTATCTTGAGGAATCATAAAGGTGGGCTGTGCTTCTAACCTTTGGATTTCATGATTTTGCCCATTGAGCAATTATTAGTGAGGAACTGAGTAAGGGAGCACGTGCGTGGCACGTGGCTGAGTTACGTGGGCTTCTTCGCCTTCTTGTTGAGGGTTAAAGCTGGATTCTTTTTGGAGGAGTATAAAGCTAACACCGCTATCTGTTTATCATAGCTTAGTACAAAGGCTGGAAACAAGTGGGAAAGGGCTCGCCTCTTCTCGAAGTATCCCCTACTTTTTTTTCTCCTTGAGTCCTTCTCACAGAAGGACACAAGAAAATAGTCTAAAACATTCCTCTTATAAAACCCGCAGCACAGGCTGTTGTTTTAAATCTTAGCTTTCTGTACCAATTAAACACGATATCCTGTTCTAAGTGTTGAGCTTCAGAGGTGCACAGCCAGGTTAGCTTCCCCCGCCCCCACATTAAAGCCTTTATGCTATATTAAGCTAAGCTCATTGACTTCTAATGGCAGCTTCATAATTACTGCAGTTAGATTAAGTTTCACATCTAACTCTCAGAAAGAAGGCAAATCAGAGCGTCTGCCTTTCATATGAGTAAAATTTAGCTCACCAGTGTATAGTGATCATTGGTCAGTATTTTACGTGTAATAACCACAAGTGTTGAAGTTCCCCCTTCAAAGTATGACTGTAGACAAAACTGGTTTCGATTACGTTGCCAAAATCCTCCTTAAAGTGTTTGTTTTTTTCATGGATGGGTATCCATAGAAAACTCAAAAAAGCCTTTTTTTTTCTTGCAGCTACGTGCCACGCGCGTCCTATCCTTCCCTTACTCAAACAGTTCCTCACCAATAATTGCACGATGGGTAAAATCGTGAACTGCAAAGGTTAGAAGTACAGCTCACAGTCGTGAGCGTGGCTGTTGAGCCTTAATTTTAAATCCACTGCATGTAAAATATTCTACTCAATAAACTGTAATACTGTTTAATTCTCTGATGAAAACTAATGGCAGTACAACAGAGTTTTCTGGTGACAAACAAAAGTCCTGAGGTCAAGTTGAAGCAGTGACCTCGTTGATCCCTGTGACTGTCAAGGTGCCATCATCCAGACCACAGCTTTATAAGGCAAAGAAAGCTCCAGACCGCTCTCAAGTGATCGGGCATGCCAGGAGATAACAATATTCCCAACAAGCTTATCAATCCTACTCCAACAAGATTGAGTCATACGTTTTATCTCCTCCAGCCTCAGAAGACAACAGCTCTGCGCTCACATGTCGGGTTCAACTCGCTTCAACAGACTGAACAAGACGGAAGGCATGGAGTCTGTGATTAACGCTGATAACACTGCAATCTAAACTATAAATGGACTGGTACTTCTATAGCACTTTTCTACCCAATTGAGCATTTAAAGTGGTTTTTACTACAGGGCTCATTCATCCAGTCACACACACTTTCACACAGGCGCTTTTATCTAAAATACACATACACACATACACACACACATACGGATGCATAGGGAGTGACTGGGGAGTTAGTATCTTGCCCAAGGATACTTCGACGTGCACAGTGGAGGGGCCAGGGATCGAACCACTGACCTTCCAATAAGCAGACGATCCTCCTGATTCACAGCCACCTCTTGTTCATCCATCCAAGTCAGTTTTATACATTTTTTAAGTTGAGCCTGACAATTCAGAAGCTTGGAAGTTTGAGTTTGGAATAACAGCACAATAGCATTCAAAAGGATAAGACAATGCAATATGACTGGTTAAAATTCACTATGTTCACGTTGGGAAAGTTGTGGCTTTAATGTAATAACTCTCCTGGCTTAGCAGTTTCATTCCAATTAAAGTGTGCGGACAATACTCCAACCTTTGAATTCCTTATCTCTGAATCGTGATAACAGCAGAGATTTGCTGACTGTTCCTTTTAACCTTTAACCCCTCAGTTCTGAGTCACACAGTTGGCCCTTCCACAGCTTTTAATCTGTCACACAAATACAGCAGCGCGATGAGTCACAGCAACAAAGAGCAGCAGGTAAAAATAATGTATTCTCCTGCAGTACAAAGCTAGTGCTATTGATCGCGTACTAAACTGACAGCAGGATTGATCTAAATTCTTAAGATGAATAGGCAGAGATAGTATTTATCACCTGCAGCATTACATCAAAACTACAGGAGGAAATCTCGTGTGTAGCTCTTAAAGCCTTAGACGTCTGACATGAATGACTCTTTGTTTATGCCACAACGAAAAGATTCAATCTGGTTTTGCCTGTATTTAGTATAGAGGTGACTAATGGAAAATAAGAAATAAAATTACATTTAATTCAATTTCTCTAAAGGACATAGAGGCAACATAAGGATCTCTGACAGACTATTCAGTTATAACATCTTCAGACTGAAAATTTCATAATCTATCTATATTATAATACACATGCAGCCTTGGAGGATGTATCAGAATTTGGAATTTCCCAGCTGCTTGCCTATAATTACGACCTTCCTGTGTTCCACTGGTCCAACTTGGAAAAAAAACACAACAAGAAACACGGACAACCAAAACATTTAAATAGCCTTTTCCACGTTTTAGCTGTGTCATATATTTCACAGCATCTAAGAAAATATTTTACTGGATAATGTAAGTGAATCTTTCAATTTACAGTGTGTCTTTCCCCACAGTGAGCTCCCAGCTCATGCTGGAAGAAGAGCATCTTGGAAAACTCTCGTTTGGAGTTGATGCCTTTGAACAGGTTGTGGAAAACTTACCCTCCTGATAGTTTTTATTAGATTTGACATGATTGTGCACATTTTCTGCCAAAGCTGGGAAAGATCAGCTGTTTCAAAGGGGACATGTCTGGATTTTTCTATGTGGTGATCTTCTCAAAGAACGTTGACTGAAACAAACCTACAAATTCCTGGTGACGAAGCGAGATTTTGTGGATTAAACTTTTCATAAATAATACTTATCTTACCCGCTCTGAGTATTTAAACTGGCTATATTATCATCATAACAATGTTTTAAATGAAAACAGTGCAGCTATGACAGGGATGCCTTTACCAAAGGACCCAAAGAGTACTATCACCTGAAGTTCACAGAGACTTTATTTAGCTTTGTTGAATGTGGACTATTTACCTATCCGGACAGCAATGTTAGTGTTTTTCTTGGCTTTCAGCAGCTTTGTACAGCATTGGGTTTCTATCTGCTGCTGGACATAGAAACAAATATACCTTCAGTAGTTGGTAGGGACCAAAAACAGAGCTAAAAGAAGTTAAACAGGCTTTACATCCTCCATTTGGCTAGAAGCAAGAACAAGTGTACACCGACACCTGCAAACATCATATACGAGTGGTCGTTCCTCTTATGCTTTTTTCCATTTCCGCTTGAAGTCTGCCTGAAGGGCACATGTGTAGATTATAATCAAATGTCTACAGAGGACAAGGAGCCTTGTTCTCAGTCTGATGACAAATTGTATGTCAGTCAGACCCTCAGATATTTGTGGACACAGAAAATGTAACGGCCGCATAAATGATCCGCTGTAACTGCTGGCTGTGTAAAGCACTTGTTAGTTAACAAGTTCAAAAAATACAATATGTTAATTTTTGATGACCAAAAATTGTGCTACTCAAGTCTAAAAGTAAATAAATAAAAATAAATCCATCCATCCATCTTCTTTCACTTATCCTGTTCAGGGTCGCGGGGGGGGGGGGGGGCTGGAGTCTATCCCAGATGTCATAGGGTGAGAGGTGGGGTAGACCCTCTACAGGTCGCTAGCCTGTCGCTGGGCTAACACAAAGAGACAGACAACCATTTGCACTCACATTCACACCCTTGGGCAATTTAGAATCACCAATTAATTTAACCCCCGCTACAGAAAATAAATAAGTAAAATAAAATATTTCGATTCAACTGACTTTTAAAAAGTCAGCTGAATTGTGTGTTTAGTCTTCTTTGTGGGAATGCGCTGCATTTGGTCCAAGCTCTCCTTACAGACAACTGTAATTTATCAAAGACAAATGCAAAATCACAAAACACTACCTCCTCTGCATTTTGCACACTTCAAGCCAGCTCATGAGGACAACAAACATCACCCCTCAGCAAAATGCTACCACAGAAAGCCGCCACAAGACAAGTCCCATGGACTTTGGACAGCGTTATCTGCCCAGTTCAGTACCTTCATCATTCAACCACATAAAAGTGGTGAAATTACTCAAGTGCAAATGGTCAGGTGGCACTATAAAATGCAATGCCCAATCTTAAAAAAAAAAAAAAAGTCTAAACATTAAATATCAAATAAGACTCCATTGCAGCCATATGTACCTTCCTATTAATATACCATGAGATAAGGGTGCAGTTCAGATATAAAAGAGAATATTAAAGAGACTATGAAAACAGAAATGTCTTCCTTCTTTGATTCATTCACAAGGAAAGGAAACGCATGCTGTGACAACTTCCCCATTCTGAATAGCCTGTCTGTGCCCAGCAAACGTTTAATCAGGTGTGTGTGTGTGTGTGTGTGTGTGTGTCAACTTGCATGTCAAAGAAAAGAAGAAGTGCCTTCTCAGCAGTTATGAGAAGAAATTAGTTAAGAAACCGCCTGAGAAAAATGCTGATGAGGAGATTATATACTTGTCAATATGACAGAACACATTCAGCACATTTCAAGACTTAAGTCAAAAGTGTCATGGAGAAAGTTGAATTATCGGGCGATTTGCTTTGTTTTTGTATCATTGGGCAAAGCCGAGGAAGAAATTGATTTGACTTGTTTTCCCTTTTAAACAGCTGTTCCACGAAGTTTCGCAACACTCTGACACGTTAGAATTTCAAAATAAAGCGAGGAAAAGTAGCGATCCCTTCTGTTTGACACATAGTTCAGAATTATAAAGTCTGAGGAGACTGGCACCTAAAACGTATTCGGTTTTAACCCCAAATTACTCCCTGTGCTTGCCTTTGTGTGTGTGTCACACTTCTGTCCACGAATACTCACCATTTGTAACGTTGCAGGTCGCAGCCGGGAAAGCAGCAGGTCACAGTGCGGTGGAAAGTCCGGTGATTGGAACGGAAAAAAACAAACAAAAAACACATAAAAGATAAAACATTACCGAGTGGACACACGTTAATGCCACACAACCAGATTAACCCGTTCTAAAATGTTAACAACCACTTGTGACATCTTAATGCTGCCCTAATTACGCAAAACGACTTAGTTTACTCACGCTCTTCTAGCGAGCCTGTTTTCGGCACACAAACTTAACAGTGTAAACACAAGCGAACACTCTACCTGCGTGTTCAGAGAGGGGACACAAACTCCCACAAACGCCAGCTGTGATTCAGGGAGCGCTACCGAAGAGCAGGAATCCCGATGTGGGTCTCGTCCGGGTGAAAAGGATCACACACCTGTGAGCGCCAGCTTCGGCAAACCTTCCCGGAGACGGAGCCAGCTAACCCCGCCCCTCTTGTCTTAAAAAAAAAATCGGCCCCCGTGGTGCTCTTAAACGGACACACGCCCACGACTCAGCCAGCATAGACCCAGTGCCCCCTGCTGGTCGCTTTTTTGATAACACTTCTTTTGAAACATCACATGACCACTAGATGGCCACGTTAAGCTGAGTTGCGTCCTCTCGTGAGTTTTTATCTGAAACTTTGGGAATTGTTAACAACATCTAGGACTACTTTTTTCATAGCCCAAATGTTAGAAGTCAGTTGTGGAAGAAAACTACTGTGCAAAAGTCTTGAGGCACCCCTTATTTCTTTATGTTTGCTCAGAAAAAGGGAAATTGGTGCAGCAATTAATTAAAACATGCAAAGATACATGGACATGCAGGATATAAGGCAAAAATTGAGCCTGTACAGTCCAAATGAGCATGAAAAATCAATATTTGATATGGCCACCTTTATTCTTCAACACAGCTATCTTCGGCAAGTCGTCTAGCCATCCATTTTCTTATGCGTATCCTTCAGGAATAGTTGTCATGGCATCGTGAAGGACATTTCAAAGCTTTTCTTTGGATGTTGGCTGACTTTTGATCCCACACTGCTTCAGCAGTTTAGGTCCGGGCTCTGGGGAGACCAGCGCATGATTGACAGTATTCCATTGTATGTTTTTCTATCCAGGCATGCTTTTACTCCATCGGACACTTTCCAGATGGTATTGCATGGTGGATTCAAAATCTGATGGCACTTATATGAAAGAACTTCATAAAGTCTGGAGAACTATTGCTCAAGATCACTTTCAAAAATTACAAAAAAATTCTGGCTCCAATGAAGCAAAATGTAAAGAAATGGGGGTGGTGTGTGTGTGTGTGTGTGTGTGTGTGGGGGGGGGGGGTCAATACTTTTGCACAGTACTGTACAAACAGCAAATAAAGGTAGCAATAGTGCAATATGCATTTATAACAGTACAAGACATGCATTTATCTCACATAAGTAATAAAAGAATTATCAAAAATTATTGTGTTGAGTGTTTCATGTCCTATTTCATTTGTATACCAATATTTTCAATCCCTTGTCTATTGTAAGACTGTTTTATTTTATATGCATAACTTAAAGCTGTGACTGTAAATGCAGTGAGGTTAAAAAAAAAAATTACAATATTTGAAAGTAGTAGAATATGATAAATTCATGTAGAGATGCGATAAACTGGATGTATAAACTGGCACAAAATAGAAGTACTCATGTACCCAGCATAACTGAATACTACTTGTTTGTTCTGTTGCCAGACGTGTAAGCTGTAGCACATAACATTACGGAAACGTCTACCTGAGTAAATGGAGCAACACTAATATATGCACATGCTTACATACAAGGGATTGCTGAATGCTTTGCTGAGTATGTAAATGATTAGCAGCACCCAGAACAGAAAGATTTTAGAGAAACATTTGGAGCCCTTACTTGACAATACAGTATAGGAAAGCAAGGAGACTAACACACAGGAAGCTGTCTGGCGTAGACTCGAGCCCAGGCCGTAGCCTTTAGCATATGGGTCACCTGCTCAACCAGGTGAGCTATGTAGTGGCACCCAGAGAAAGGGTTTTTGACAGTCTTCACTATCACCATTTTCCCTTTAGTTTGTCACCCATGTGAGCAGATACTCAGCTGTTAACTTCTCCTTGAAATAGTGAAGACAATTATTAAGACAACTGTTGTAAAGGTCACTTATAGGTCGCTGGTCTCAGTTCAGCTGGCAGAGATAATAAAACATCAATACCACTGCAGTGTTTTCCAGTAATGAGAACTACGGCTAAAGCGGAGGATGACAAAATCCATACAGTCTGTAGGTTTGCCACACAATCAATCATAGTCCGACTTCCAGTTTTTAATCTTTTTAATTTTTCTCAATGCAAATAAAACTATTTGGAGCAAACAAGCCATTTTGCATTCGTGGCATTTAATCTAATATCACACAAAGACATCTATTAGACCTGACGGAGGTGTTACACTCAAATTTATTCAACCATGAACGCTTCATATAAACAAGTGTGCACATAGGGAAGACCTCGTCCCTAAGGTCCCGACCCTAAACCAAACGTCTACCTGAGATTCAGTTCAGTTCGCCTGTTCACGTGGTATTCACATAACAACGCAGAGAAGCAAGTCTAGACTATCTAAATATCTGTGGCATGTGTTAATGCTACAGTACAACATGTTGGACAGCAGTTCAAAGTGAAAGTTTTGGCAATTCTACAAGCTACAATGTTTGCCTTACTCTTATACAAAAGGAAAAAAAAATCATCAGATCAAATTTTCTTTTCTTTTCTGTCTTTTTTCTTTTCTTTTCTTTTCTTTGTTTTTTGTTTTGTTTTGTTTTTTTACAAACCATTTCTAAAACTCCTTACATGTCTTTAGTATTGCTCTTGCTACATTGAAAAAATAGAAAAATTACATCTGAATTTTGAACTGTTGGTCTGGTTTATTTATAGAGTCTTGCTCTTGAGTATTCATGGCTAAGTTTCAATAGTCCTTAGTTGCTTTCTCTCTGTGTTTTCTTTCCTCTGTAATGGCCAGCTTCACATCAGCAATCACATGAGGTGTGAAGCAAAGAACAAGACATCAAAGAGTTTTAAGAGGTCTATGATTCTGCAGAGGTGCTGGGTGTCACCAAATGGTCCTGTCCCTGAGCTTCTGCCTCAGCCGCCGCTGCGCCCATTGCTACTTGCTGTTCAGGGGCCACTAAAAAAGTGTCTGTGTCGGGGGCTTCAAAGGACTCGCCCCCCAGGTCACTCAGTTTTATGTAGCCCTTGCTGTTGGACTGCTCCAGACGGGGGTAACTGAACCGCCTGACTCTGTCACCTTGACGACATCCAGACACAGACAGGCTGCAGCGGCGCGCGGGCCTGGGCTGATCTGTGAGGGAGTTGAGCGACAGCCGTGACCCCATCGCCCTGGCAACAGGTGATGGAGGAAACAGCTGGGGCCTCTGTGGTTGAGGCTGAGCCTGCGGCACCCTCTGTTGGTTACCTGTGTCGGTGTCCTCATGGATCTGATGGGAAGGAGGTGAGGCCATGATTGAGGCCTCCTTCTGCTTACCATCCATCTCATCTCTGTGGGTGCTGCTGGCATGTCCCTCCTCAAAAATGTTTTCAGCAGCGGCTTCTATAACAACCTCTTCCTTTGAGCGTCCCTCTGCCTCTGCTTTCTCCCCCACCTCACAGTTGTTCAGTTTGATTACCGGGAGGGTAAAGGCGTTCACAGAAGAGGTGACGATGGAAGTGGTCTCCCACTGTCGGGGCTGAGGGGCCTGCTCACTGCTATTGCTGTAGTCTTTATAGATGCTATAGACAGTCTCTGTGAAGGTCTGCATATCTTTGGACAAGCTACGAGGCCTGCTGACCAATGAGGAGCGTCTGAATACCTGATCACCATCTACCTCACCTTTGAAAGTGATTCCAGTGGAAGGCCAGGAGCCGCGAGTCAGCATCCCACTTGTGGGGAATGAACCAGACGGTCCTTCAGCACTTTTTGACTGGGTGTAGTTCACCATGCCGTTTAGAGGGGAGTACTCCTTTGATCGTATGCTGTGCAGATCTATCACTGTGGAGTAGATATCCCTCAGGTTAATGATTTTTGTTTTCTTGTCTCGGTTTTCATGGAGGACAGCATTGGCACAAATGAAGAGAAAGATTCCAATTCCCATCACAAGTGGTCCGAAGACTTTCAGATTGTCTGAATACAGATAATTATCCAGGAAGTCGCAGAAAAAGCCACAGTGATGGGACGGGTTGGAAACACTGCTGTTAGAATGACTCTGGTTGAGCTGATTTGATTGGCCAGAGGAAGGCTCCTCACGGGTCAAGTTAGAGGAAATGGGAGGACTTTTGGAGTAGCTCATCCTGCTGGTGTGGAATCCTCCAGTTCTGCGGCGCTCCTGGTATTCCTGCTGGTTCTGGCTGGGCCAGTAGCCCAGTACAGCCATGGAAATTCCAACCATGAGAATTATTACTCCAACAGCAGCCACCAAACCAGCCGGGGAGCAGAGATTGAGCTTCCCCTTCACCACCACCACATCGTTCTTCTTCTTTTTCTTGGATTTCCGCTTCCGTTTGTTCTCGGCTCGACTTTTGGATCGGAGCGAATCCTGGCGCCTGTTCATGCGCAGCAGGCCCCCCGTGGCTATCATGGTGGCGACTGGACCACAGGCTTGTCACTCAGTCTGTGAGGTCACAAAACGAGAGAGAGACAGGATGAATAAAAAGGATGTTTACTGCATACAGCTGTACACACCCCAGACCCCACATGAGCTAGAATGACAAGGGCCTGAACATTTATGGAAAAACACATTTCTCCTTTTGCTCTGAAAAATTAATATGTGAACCTATGATGGTTAGATGGAGAGAAGTTAGTCTACCTGTGGTCTAGTGATAGCAACCACCTACCAGCAACTCTATCATTTACAAATTAAAGCACTGCTTTTTATTTTGTTTAACTGTGTACGCAACCATTTTACAGCTGGTTGTGTACGCGCTCCCATTTTTACACATGTAGGTTGTGTGCAGATTAATCATACAAGAGAAAACACATTCTTTGGTGAGCTTTAGAGAATCTGGCAGGGGGATTATGATACTATTGGATACAATCAAGCTGCCTGTTTGCAATCTTTCGCTCAAGCTACATATCTATTATACAGACATGATTTTTTTTTCATCAGATTCTGCCCAAGAATTTCTTAAAGGTGTAAAAAAGAAACACGTCAGAGTAGGAGTCAGATGTTAGCAACAAACTCTGTCCAAGGAGGACCTAAAGCAGGCTCATGGCTAATTTTTTTTGGTCTGCCACTGGTTTAATCTGGCCCTGGATCTCAGATTATGCAACAGGTTTATTTAGCCTGCTTCTTTGCACTAATCCAGCTAAAGGCAGAGGCAAATATTAGTCATCAGAAGGAGTCTAAATAAAAGATAGTGTACATCTGCTGCTGCTGGATCTACAAATATGAAGACGTAAGCAAAAGACAGACAAAAACCCAAGTTGACAGCATAGAACAAGAAGTGCTTGTTATCTATATTCAGCTGTGCCGGTGCGATATCAGCCTATGAAAATGTAATGTGTCCAGACAGGAGGCCGGCAGGCATGTTCTCTCCACCTCACTCTGTTTTCCTTGCTCTCCTTCCCTTTCTGCCTCTCATTTCTTTCACCGATCTCTCCTACGAAACACTCTCCCTTACTGCTTTCCACCCAAATCCATTTCGCCATCAACCAACGCAGCTGTGCTTCAAGATGACTGCGTCCACCGCACACACACACACACACACACACACACCACATCACAACGGCAAATATGAGCTATTAGCCATGTGTTTACACAGCAAGTTATGTAGGATGTTTAAATTTGTTTGGGGTTTTACGATTATGCAATGCAGACCAGCCACTGCTGAGTGATGCATAAGCTGTGGTCCAAAGGGCAATGAAGCCACCAACACTTATCATGATTACAGACATCTGCTGATGAGTTTCAGCCACATGTGGTGAATAACAATCAGAGGATGAGAATGATTAATTAGACAGATTCTAGCATTCCATTCCTTATTCGTAGCAATATATTTAATTTTAGTAATCACGCCTGGCTGTGTGTTCATGAATAACTTATTGATGGCAGTCCTTTCATTTAATAAGACGTTTTCAAAGGTTGCCGTGGGACAAAATAATAATGATCACGGCCCTTGAAATCCCTTTATGATTCAAGTTATTACACGCTGTTCCCACGAAAGTAGTGCAGGAACCTCTGCACCTGAGCTTCAGCAAACATCGCACAGGTACTCAGCGGCTGTTTATAGCGACTTTCACTGTATATCACATCCAATAACCACTCAAATACGTCCTGGGCGAGAGCAGCTCAACCTGAACTAAAACCGATAACGCGTAGGCGGTACTCTCTGTGTTTGGGGAGAGAAGGGCAGTGGTAACGTGGCCCAAAAGTGGGTGTGGACAAGTCGGATTGTGTCTCTGTCTGCGGTGCTGAACAGGAAGCTGCCAACTCCTCGGTTTGCCCCCCCCCCGCTCCAAAAAAACCCCCTGCTCGTCTGCCAGAACGGAGACGAGGGTGGTCTTAGCGCTCAGTTCGTCTGAGCTGCGGGGGCGCATTTTTCGCGCAATGTTGCGTGAGTAATCGAATGTTGACATTAGGGCGCATCTGTTTCCCTTCTGTTGTAAAATCCCGTGAAGCAAACATGAGCTGCTGTGGAGCTGGAGGTGCCGTGAAAATGCCCAGAACCACGACGACGCTTCTCGCTCCAGCACAAAGCCAAATAGGGTATTGGAGGAGGGGGTCTCACAAGGTGCAGACATATTACAAACATCCAGATTTCTTCCACGGCCCACGAAGCTAATGCTTTCATAACTGGAACTACAACTCAGAGTTGTGTGGTTAAAAAAATAATAAATAAAATAAAAAACATAGCAGGCAATGTCACCGGCTCTCGCTGCTTTGCCTTCCCAACTTATTAGAAATCGGTATCTAGTGGCAACACCACGACCATAAAAAAAAAAGTTCAGCAGCATGAGCTGATCCGCATTTGAAATGGTGCTATATTATACGTTTTCCTCCGCTTGTCGTGCATTTGAAAAACGAGGCATGCTATCAGCAAGACAAATGGAAATATCAAAAAGCAACAAAATCAATGTCACGAATAAAAGTAAACGGACTCAAGTGCACAGTGCTCCGAATCTAACGCCTTCCTGACATCAAAACTACTGTCGACTAACTCAGTATCATAAATACTACCAACCTAAACGAGGCGGTCACTGAATTAAACCACTTCATAAACCTCGTTCTACCTCGACAAGGGGAATCAGACCTGCTTCTTAAGCACGAAAAGAAGCCCTGGTACCAGGAGGTAAAGACAGCACAATAAATAAAATCATAAATCAAGCGCGTCTCTCACCAAAAATTGCAGCTTGACAATCAAACATCTTCAAAGGCGCACTCCTCGTTCAGCTGTGCATGCTGTGGTGCGCCACTTTGGTGCCAAGGCTGGAAGAGTGGTATCCAGTTGAACGCAGATTCACAATAGACCGACAGGGGCGGGCCAACCGCATTTCCATTGGTGGTGATTATTGAGCAACGAGAAAGACGAGAACCATTATCATACCGCAAACACCTCCAGATTGATTTTATTTTCAGGATTTCTTACCTCTCTAGAAACAGAGAGATTCTGTACCAGCAGACTTCTCTTTTTCTTTCTTTTCTTTTTTTTTGCACAGTTGTTTGGGGAGTTTGATGACAAGTCGCAAGACCAGGTTATTCATTTGCATATGCTTAAACAGGCAGAAACACCATGCATAAATGGATTAGTATGATATGGGTTTCAAACTGCGCACAGTGAAGTTGAGGTCAGAGAAGTCCACATTTAAATATATCAGATCCATCATCTCTTATATTATTTGGTGTTATCCTTACCTTCCCCCCCTTGGGTTACATTGCTATAATTGCTTATATGCCGTGTCCTTGTGTTAAACAAAATCAAGTATGACAGAGTCCAGATGTCTTTTAGTGATGTGAGACTGGAGACAGAGGCAGCAGCTTTACACTGGCCAGAGGAAGCGTGCATAACAAAGCTCAGCGCTGATGCTCCAGAGAGTTGACTGCAAATTTATGACCCAGAAATGTGTTTTGTTTATGGCATAAATTAGAGGAAGGAACAGAGAAAACTCCAGCGTGCATGCCGCAGTCAGAGTCAAAGTATACAGGGACATGGGAAATAATCCAGCAGGGTTTTAAAGAGCTGTCTTTAATCCCTCGTGTTGACTGGTGCACTGTAGGTCTGGAGGTCTGGAACAGATTTCTGTATAACTCTAAGCTTGTGCAGTATAGCAAGACACAGTGACACTCAACAGACACTTCAGTGTTTCTGACAGAGACTTACATCTTAAAACCCTGCTACTGCAAACAAACGTTCTAACATATAGTGTTCCAAGAGAAGAAGACAGCAGATAATGATGCAAAATCCTCAGTACCTGATGTGCATTTACACGATTTATTGAATACTTGATTGAATGCAGGTGGTTGGTCTGCCATTTTGAAGGGCAGGTGAAAGCCTCGCCAGCCTTGGTGTACTTACATTTCAGTCTCAATCACTTTAAGCAGCTTTTAGTTAAAAAAAAAAAGCCAGTATTTACCTCCTGCATTTCTTAATCTTAGATGTTCTAAATATACATCTGGAAATATAATTTTTAAAGATAGCAACAGGATGCAATCCAAACCACTCCAGTCAACATTCGTACTCACATCATTATCTGCACATCAATTCTCTGGTACTATCTCATTTTCAAGAGATTACATCCCCCCCCCCAACAACACTTCATTCCAATCAGTAATCAGCCTGAGAACACACACTCAGATTCACAAATTTAGCTTGATACTTTGCATTTTGTTTTTTTTATTGCACTGTATTTCAAAGTATTTTTTTTTTCCTTTTTTGCAGGTTTTATAAGTACAGGTGTGATAGGAAATGCAGGGAAGGAGAGCAAGGGGACTACATGTAACAAAGATCAGGACGCCTGGAAGTCAAATCCTGCTTTCAGCACAATTCAGATAAAGATTGGCTTCGCTTTGCTACCCTGAACAAACAAGACGGATTTGGATCCACCAGCAGCTCCCTCAAACTTTGTGTTCTGTGCCAAAGACGTGCTTTACTTTAACACAGGCAAAAAGAGTAGATTACAGTCTCTTGCAGACACTGTTACAAAAATTAAAATTATTTCTGCAGACTTCCCAATTTTCCCTAATGACTTCTCCTTTGCATACTTAATCATTTATTATCAAGATGTCCCCAGGTATTTAAGCTCACCTACAGCATAGTGATGAATTAGAGTTGGTTTTCACTACATACGGAAAGGAAAAAAGGAATAAGAAAAAGTGAAAAGATGGGAATGAAAAAGAGATATAAAGCTTTCGTTATGCTTCAGCCTTCTAATACTGGGTCTTCCATCTTTGGGAGGGACACCAGTGGTAATTCAATAATTCAATTTATTCCTCAGTGATCGTATCATGTCGGTCATGGTTATTTAAGACACCAGTCTCCCGTCCTGCTCGTAGTGAATGATGTGTCCCGCATACACAGTTCTCTTCAGGCCCTAACAAATCTGCTCCTATACCACATTCTGATGCTTATCAAAAAAAAAAAAAAAACCCACATCATCCTTCATATATCGAGGCATCTCCAGCGTGTGGCTCTCATATACTGTAGTGTCAAAAATAGCTCCAGCATTTCTGCAACTGAAACACAACCGGCTTTGTTACTGTATCTGCTCAGCCACAGCACGGAAGAAGACATTCACTTTGTCCTTTGGCTCAGTTTCCTCATCTAACATTCTTTCTGAGTGCAATATGTTGGTGAACAGCTAAAAGCTCCTTCTGAAGCAGTTTCAGGAGCTGCAGGGCGTTCGTTTAATTGCCTAGCTTGGACTCAGGGAGTTAATTGGGAATTTAGGAACTGGGAATGTGGAGGCAGTGAGAGCTCAGCTACCTCCAGGAAATGCCATCACCATTGCAGCCCAAGTTAGGAGTCAGTTCGAAAGATGAGGCCACGCTCCATTCTTAGGCCTTAAAAGTGATGACCAAGCGTGATGATGGTTCATCAGTTTAACTGAATGTTTTTTCTGATCTGAGTTGTCAGTGCTTAAAGGATAAAGCTCTTGTTTTTCAATGTTTTTAACAATGCGTTTCCAATTAAAACGTTCCTCAGAGACAAAACGTGACAATGTGCTGGGTCGCTTCCTCAGCCCTAGCACACTGCTCTGTGCAAAAATGTGCATTCTTTAGAAAAAGAATTTGAATACTGTTTAATTCTTTGAAAAATAATCTCCTAAAACCACCGAGCACTGAGCTTTAGAAAACATTACTCATGCCAAAATTAAGGAAACTATCTTCAGCTGCAGGTGAACACACAATTGACTCTAAAAATATTTACAACAGCAGAAGTGTGTGTGGTGGACTCAAAATGAATTACATTGCCCATGTTCATTATAACAAACACTCAGCAACAATGTGCTTCATCTTTTGCTAGTTTAAGCACATCGGTGGAGCTCTGTGTTATTAGAATATTGCTACACAGGCATTACTTCTGAGCAGTATCAATTCATTTAGTAGTTTTCAACATTTTTTTTTAGTTGTTTCAGAAAAGTATGAAATTATGAAATATCCTTAGACTTATAATTTAACTAGATTATCTGTTAGGACTCTAGTGAATTCACCAAGTCCTCCAGATGCTGCCAGTGCACAAACAGGGTCAAAAAGCTGAATTTTTACACTTCACCAAAACACAGTGCAATGAATGCTCAACTCCAGATGCATCAATCTCTTGACCCACAGTGCCACTATGTTCATTATCTTCCACAAAGTGGGAATGGTGGGCCGCCTCATAAATCACACCAAAGTTTCCCACAGTAACCATCTTCTGCGCCACTGTCTGCCCAGGTGCAGTAGGGAGAAGACCTCCTTTTGATGAATGACCATTTGGTCCATGTGCAGATTCTGGTTGTGGCTAATGAGATGCGTGACAGCACTACGACTGATACAGGTCATGGAGACATATGGGCATTTCTGGTCTATTCTTTTCTATGTTTGGCAGTCATGTGTCTCTGACATCATGCAGAGTGCTGGAAAGGGAACAAGACACCCAGTCATAGCAGGCAGAGACCACTACTTGATGAGGAACTATCAGGAGACGGTGGGAATGGAACGCTTGCTCCCAGCAGGTAGCCAGTTCCCACTGGTGGCCCTGTTTCATTTCCACATGGTATAAATGGCTGATTAATAGGTGAGCAAGGACCTGGACTCGGATAGAGGCCAGTATTAGCTCACATATCATCAGCTTGTAACACTAATGGGAATTCACGGGTAAAATATGGACTCTGTGTTTTTGCAAGAGAAAATAGCCCCAGATACCAAACTTGGACAACTTTTAAGTTTGAACTGAGTTGTACCAAAGTTTTTCCAAAAGTAAAAGCATAAACTAAGTCCCACTTTATGCACAACTTTCTCTGAATATGATTATCAGGTGGGCAACCCCCCCCCCCCCCAGAATTGGGCAGAGTGTGCATTACATACAGAAAGGACAGTAATTGCAATCCTGAACATCAAAAGCCGCGTTATTCCTAAACTGCAGGATCATGAATCCTGTAGGCTGAACAACTACAAAAGAAGCAGTTTTTCAATGCAGTGTTTGGCTTCATGGCCACATTTTGCAGGCAAGCGAGGCAGTTGCACAATCTGGACTAATTCTCGGGGCTTGTAAGATGCGAGCTTCATAAGATCAGTGAGGAAGGCTTCTTTGATCTCACATCCTAGATAATATAGGTCATCTCTTCAGGGAGAAACAACAAAAACCAAAATGAGGCGGAAAATGCCATCCAACCCACCTTGTGGAGCACGAAGCAAGCAGTGCCTCAAATGAGGACCACAACATCGCCCATCCAGGGCTATTTTTAGGGTCTTGATCTTTGGCGTTTTTAACACAACAGTCCATCAGCTTGTGTGCTGATGAGAGAGAGAGGAATTTCTGAAATGTGAAATATTGCATCTGTCATTTTCTATTCTGCTCCCTGTATGTGGAGCCTGTTCAGACTGGGTATCCATGGCAACCGTTTCATAATGCCTCGCAAAACACCTCAGAAGAGGTTCCTTTTTATCTGGGCTGGAGGGCTGGGACAGAGGCAACAGGGAATCAGATGAGAGGGCAAAAGTGATAGCTGACAGGCTGTACACAGAATATTCTTCAGCTGACATTTTTAGAAGTCGCCCCCTCAAAATGGATTGGAGAAATAATGAAAAGAACTCACCCAGAAAAACCAGGAAAAAAAAAGGATGACATAAGAACATTTGATATTTATTGCACTGCACAACTGTCAAAGCAACCCCTTTTCGCTTGCAGCTTTAGAGATTCTACTTCTGCAGTTTGTGGCACATACATAGAAAGACAACCATCAGTTCACATGATTCAGTGAGACATGCTGGCACTGACACTCACTGTACAGGAGCATGTTCTCTCAGTCCTGGAGGACGAGTCCAGTCATGTGGAATGCAGCAGGCGTGAGCCTGATGGGAGGGCAGCATACAGCCAGCTGGGTCTTCTGCAGGGGTGAGCCAGAACCCATGCTAGGAACTGACAGGACCAATCAGTGAAGGGCTCAGGCCTCATCCATGCATGCTAATCAGCCCGTCAGAGGAGCCTGGGTCGAGGGCATCTGCAGGGGTTCACTGCTATGAATACAGTAGCAGCAGTCACATGATATTACCTGAGCAGGTAAACCAAGTGGAAAGAATCTTGGCATCGGCTGCACGAGACTATGCGACCTTCGGTTACATCATGGATTCTCAAATGAGTCAAAAGCTGCAGAGTGAGAAGGCAAAAGGACTGATTCAACTGCAAACACTGCTTGATTTATGGAGGAATTCAATACGAAAAAGTTGAGGAGGAAACTAGAACGCTGTGTTCGAAAACACACTCAACAAAACAAGAACACAGTCTTAAAAACATGTAGGCTACGGCAAAAGAAGCCTTTCATCATTTCAGCACAATCCTATAAATGGGTTTTAGGCTAATATGGCCAGTTTGTCTTTTTCACAGCTCCACTCCTATTTCTATTTTCTATTGTGCGACACATATGGTGTTACCTCAACTTTGTGGCAGGGGAATTTTGGAAACTAGGTGGTGCGGTGGGAGACCAACAAGCAAATTGTTCCCCAAAGTGTTTTTCTTCTTTGGATCAGCTCTTTAATCATTTCAAAAGGCTCCAATGAGTCACCAGATTGAGTGACACAAACAGCAGTAGATGATAGATAGATATGACTGCTGGAATAAAAGCCTCCATTATGTTAGTTTGACTTCGGAGAGTGAAATATGCTGTAAATTTGACAACATGGATTGTCTAGAAATTTCTTTGTCGATCCTACAGCGCATATATTTAGCACATTAATCACTTATCTCCATCACAACATTCCCAGTTGTGTAGCAACTGCCAGAGAATGTATTTCCAATCAAAAGGGTTTCATCTCAGTGGCCGACCTAACACAACCACTTTTGACTGCTTTTATCCAGAGAATCTTTGAGGTCATTCATCTTTTCATATGCTAATATTTTAATCAACATTTCCCAATGAATTAAGCCTTTGCAGACCTCAGGCTCATTTGTGTTATCGGGCAAATTAACCTTTACTGCTGGAAGGACAGATGAAATCCCAACTGTCCGAGCGTACTCGGAGGACAGTGATTTTCCTTCTGCCAACACAGTGAATCAACGGAGTAACTATTACATATTAATGTGCGTGAATCATAATCACTTTTAGCCACAACTGCAAAATAGACTAACCTGACTGACCTTCCCTTTTTCACTGCGACTTTGTAAGGACAATATAACAAAATGAAGGGAACATAGACTCAGACCTCACTTTACCACACAGGCAAGTTACAGAGACCTGATAAATACTGATTACTGCCTGTGAGGCTCGGGAAAGTACAGCCAGCACTGTCATCATTCTTCCTTATTAAAAGCTGACATTAAAAAGATAAAAATGGAGAAGGGCTCAAAGCAAAGCAGAAAAGTTTGGAGGAAGATGTAATAAGGCGAGACTTACTGCATGTAGCACATTTCATCTGAGTGGAGAAACAAAATGTATCACAGGAAACCAAAGAGCATTGCAGGAACATTTCCATCTGCTCCTGAATGATGTTAAATCCACATTGATGGATTTTTTTTTTTGGCCACTCGGGACAGTGCATTGGCAGCTGTCAACAAAATACACATGTATTTTAAATGTTGTTGTGCAACTTGTGTGTACAATGACAAAGTTTCTATTCTATTCCATTGTCCAACTTGGGCTGCTGTGAGATCCAATCAGAAGCTCTGTGGTTAAATTCCCTGCTCTTCCACTCTGGATGCTGAAGTGTCCTTGGGCAAGATATGGAAACTGCCCTAATGTATAATTAGTGCTCTATGAATAGGAGTGTGTGTGGCTTGTAAAAAGCACTGTGGAAATGCAATCAATTTGTCTCTCACAAAGTTGAAGTGGTACATGTTGTAGAAAATAGTCGCTCATTTCAACAGCCAGCAGTTATCCATTACCATTAGCTTCTGTTTGGGATTGTGCTTTCCGGCTGCTTGATAACAGTAAATCCAGTATTCACTTTCCTACCAGTTGTTATTGGTCTGCAGTGCACCAACTCCTGAGGCAAATATCTGTCTCTAAAGCAGCTAAATATTCAACCATATTCTTCAGCTGGTCATTAACCATGTGTTTCTCCTGTGCTTTAAAAGCTCGTGTTTCAGTACTGTAAAGGACCCATAATCTACTAATAGATTTAATTTTGGAGTTCAAATCATCCTGGTATTTTTATTGTTTTTTTTGCCCTTGAAACACTTAATAAGAATGGGGAAGTAAGTTATGGAGCAAATCCACACAGGGAAGAGTTATTATAGCATGTATTTTCTAATTACTTTTTAATTTGATTTTATTTTTAAGATTTAAGTTTTGGTTTTAAATATATTTGGTTTCCAGGGTGGATTTGCTTATTACAGTTTAGTTAATAGTCTTAGTTCTTAGTTTTAGTATAGGTGTTATTGGTTTCAGTGTTGGTTTAGTCTTTTTAATTACTGTAACAAGTGGTCATTAATTCATTTATACACTCCCTGAAAAGCTTTCAGTTGATCCAAAATGCTGCAGCGAGAGTGCTGACACATTGGTTTCTCTTCACTGGCTCCCTGTTAAATTCAGAATCAAGTTTAAAAACTTCTCTTCAGACAAAAGGTTTTGAAGAATCGGGCCCCATCTTATGTTAAAGACCTCATAGCACTTCCACTCTCAGACCGCAGGCATACTTGTGGTTCATAGTGTAAGTAGAAGTAAAATGGGAGGCAGAGTCTTCAGCTTTCAGGCCCCTCTCAGCTCCCAGCTTGGATTCGGGAGACAGACACCCTTTCTACTATTAAAATCAGGCTCAAAACTTTTGTTTTTGATAAAGTTCACTGTTCAGGCTGGATCAGGTGACCCTGAACCCTCACATGGTTATGGTAATTATTTAATGTTAGCATGGCACACAGAAATGGTAAACATTAGGTCAGGCATGTTAAAATGCTCACATATTGTTCAATCAAATTAATAACTGACAACAGGAGTTTGTCTTGTTTTAGATGGTAACAGTCAGGTTTGTTTTGTCTAGGGCATCTTAAGCCAGAATCAGCAACATGACCCTGATGTCTGACATTTGTTGTGAATCTTTTTATTAACAGAGCCCAAAAGACTAAGAAACCCCCACAAACACATTTCATCACAATCCTGGCCATCATAGTAAACAATAACCACTGCCAAAAAGGCTCCAAAAATTATGTGTGCAAGCAGCAGAACATGTTGTGTTAAATTACTCGAACATAGTGTACACTCACCCACTGCCACCTTTTTCTAGCAAGAGTGGGAGACAGGAAAACAGAAAAGGAAAGAAAAATAGAGCAACAAAGCAGTCTGTACTCTGGCCCGAGATCAAATGGTCCAGTGAGAGTGCCTACTCATCACTTTCCTGCATTCCTGAAAAACACTTCGAACAGCCGAGTGTAGCGGGACAATGACCGATCTACGCTTTTGTTTTAAGTACATTATCGATGCAGGCAGGGCAGAGCTTAATATCTGCTTATGTGCTCTGAGTCTGCTCTAAGTTTGCTTTATGTCAATGAGCCAGTGCTGTGCTCTGTAAACTTTACTTTAACAATGAATCTTCTTTAAGGAAAAATCAATGATCAGCAAGCGACCTGCAGATCTCACTTAAAGAAGCTACAATTCATCTTCTCTTTTCTAAGATCAATATATCAAAAGACAACGAGAAAACAATGTGACAATGTGCAGGGATCCCTTGTAATAATCATACTCTGAAGAATTATTGTCCAATCCTCTCCCTTTAGAAAAAATAATGAGCTGAAAAATTTCAACTCGTTATTTAGCAGTCCAGTACGCAGCCCTCTGAAGCATATCCCACAAAAAGGAGGGTACGCTCTGGACAGGTTGTCAGTCAATCACAGAGTCAGCATGTAAACAGTTACAGACAACCAATCACCCTCACATTCATTATTTAGAAGTGATTGTATGGTAATAGCTGGCTCCACTCCACTGCTCCCGAGTGGCAAACAAATCCATCCATTCTTTTTATGTTAATTTAAAATATATTTCTTTTGTTTCCTTTTTATCTTTTTGTTTGTTCAGATTCTTCCTCTGGCACTGATTGTTCAGACACTCAGTTGTCCAAACATCTTGAACCAGACAGCCCTGTGCACTCATACTGTTAACACCAAATTGTGCCCCTGACGTCAGCATTTTGTGACTTGAATTACAATCCACCTCACCGGCCGATCATTTTCCCACTCAGTTGTCCATTGTTGCTGATCAGTGAGGCTAAATGTAGTTGTCAGCCGCTGTTGTTCATCCATCGGTGACAGATTTGCCCAGAGTGCTTAAATGGCTGCTTTAAGGTAGAGGCTGAGTTCCTTAAGGCAATTCCCACTAAGGGACAAAGGAGACTTAAGCCAGATACTGTCCTGAACAACTGGAAAGAAATGATTCAAGACAGAACGGCCTAACAATTAACCCTCCTCCAAACCTGAACCATACATCTGATGGTTTGTGTGACTTTTCTGCTCGTAGTGGCGGATGATGTGCATGCACACTGAGATTAAATGGAAAGCGTGGCATACATATATCCACAGAGTTTGAAGACATGCGTAGGCTGAAACAAGCACTGTGGGCACATTCTCTATAGGGGACCAATGTTGCTGAGTTGTGATTTCTATATCAGATGTCAACTGTGGGCAGATCTATGACAGTACATAGTTTTGTACATCTTAGTGGAAGCCTAGGAAGAAATTTTTTGCTTAACAAGAAGGTCATTTTCACTGAAAGAGGCTGACACTCTAAAACTCTCTACAAAAAAAAGAGACTTCCAGGCATTTAAATTTCTGAACCTGCCCCTCTCACTGTGGAAATGAACTTTGATATACCTACACAGCATCACAACTGGAAATACAGTCCCTTGCAGCAGTTAGAGAAATACATTGCAGTCAAAATCCCAGATTTTTTTATTCACTAATGACAACCTTTAGAGTTGTACTGAGAGGTCACATTATTTCCCATCAAGCTTTAGAAAGGTGAGCCAGGCAGAAGCGTCTTTCAGATGTGGAGGCTAGATTATCTGGGTTAGAGGATGAATACCAACAAAATACACAGACATACTGAATTCCATCTTGAATATAAAATATAAATATAATAAAATTCTCTCAAAAATTATCTAAACATTTATATGTATGTTAAAACAAAAATATTTTGAGCTTGGGGATAAGGCTGCTTTCAAGACAACTGAGGAGTTTACAAGCTGATAGGGCAATACACAAGGTCCTCTCCGCTAAAGGCGACATAATAGCAGACCCAAAGAGGGTAAAATGATAGAGTTACCAGGTATTTTTTGCCAGCTGTATGCTTCCAATTCTAGTGCAATAGAATAGAGGAGATAGCAGATTTTATAAATGGGCTGGCCATACCAATCCTTAATGAAGCAGCTGCACAGGAATTAGACTCCAACATCACCCCAATTGATGGAATTAAGATTGCCACATGCTCTTTTCCCGATGGTATCGCCTGTGGCCAAGATGGCTTTGGGATTGAATTTTATAAATCCCACATCAATGTCATCACTCCACTTTTACACCGCACGAGAACTCGTTTGATAAATGATGGTATCTTTCCAACAACTTTGTATGACGATAATATCTATTTGCTCTTGAAAATTTCACGTACTTGGGTGTTAACACAGCCAGAAAGATTCTCTTTAAACTTAATTATTTCAATTTGATTGATAAAATAAAAATGATTGACAAATGGAAGCTCCTCTCCCTTTTGCTGATTGGTCGTATTAATATAGTAAAAATGGTGGTACTACCCAAATTTATCAGTGTTTTTCAGAATATCCCAATCTTTCTTACATCTTCCTTTTAAACAGTTGACTCAGTCATAATTCTCTATAAAAGAGACCATGCATTTCTGAACTACACCTATGGAAACCCAGATCAGATTAGGTGTCCTAGCTAGATGGTCTAATATTGCTCAGGACTCGAACTTGTGGGGGCTTTTATGCCCCCATATGTTAGAACCCTTCTTTCAGGTCAGGTCTCTTGGATGCTGTTTTCTCTAGTTGGTCAGATGTTGGTTTGTCTGCTATGAAGGAGCTCTACATAAATGACCACTTTGCAACTTTCATCCAACTTCAATCAAAGTTTAGTCTTCCTCCTGGTCACTTATTTGCTACCTTCAAATTAGGAATTTTTGTCAGACAGTCGCTGCCTCATTTTTAGTCAATGTCTAATCGAGACAGATTTTATGATCTTCTGACTGTATCTCTTACCTCTAAACATCTCATTACTCAGTTAATGAACATCTTCTCTATAAAAACTTAATCTTTGTAAAGATGCTTGGATTAAGGACATTGGTGTGGAAATCTCTGACAAATTATGGGCAAAGGGGCAGCATGGTATTAAATCATATTCTATAAATGTCCGGCTTCAGCTGATTCAGTTTAAGGTTACTCATTGTTTGTGTTATTCTAAAACTAAATTAAATTAAATATTTCCCTAGGTCTCCCCTGTCTGTGACAAATGCAAGTTGAGTGATGGGACTCTTGGCCACTCTTTTGGTCTTCTTCCAAAATATTTGGTTTCTGGTATTTTTCAGTTGTACAGTGGCATATATAATAAACAGCTAACCCCTGACAGTTTATTAGCAGTACTGGGTCAGTCTACTCATACTTTGAATCTTCATTCCACTCTACAAAAAGATCTCGGGTTTGGTCTGGTTATTGCAAAAATAATCATTCTCAAATAGTGGAAATCAGCCTCTCCTCCTTGCTTCAAACAATGGCCGAATGACATGGTTTCCTGTCTGTATCTTGAAGATATTCGGTACACATTGTCTGACTCTCATCATAAATTCACAAAGATTCTGGGCCACTTTTTCAAGTGCATTAAGATGACGAGACCCCACACTGAGTTCTGACAGCTTGTTTGATGTGCGCAGTAATGTTCCAGATTAGTGTACAGCCTCGGTTTGTATCCTGTATTATGATCCTGGCATCCTGGTTCCCCCTGCCTTGCTCAGGGGCTCTTTTGACAGTTGGCTATCTAACTTGGACTCTACCTCCGACACTTAACTCATTGTATTTGAATGCACTGATCAAACTGATATGGTCACAGTTATATGGTTTGGCAGTTTGTCTTTTTTGTATCTATTCTTTAATTATTCTACACATATATATTTTCTGGTGTGTGTGTGTGTGTGTGTTTGTGCGTGAGTGTGTTTGTGCGTATTTGCCTGCTTTGTCTGTGTCTGCTTTGTTTAGGTTGTTGTTTTAATCTGCTGTCTTTGATGTCATTTGTTTCATAATAATCAAAATTTCTATAAATAAAATTCATAAAAAGAGACTTCCATGCAGATTAATCAGAGACATTTGAAAGATGTCCACCCTAACACTTCTGCTGAACTATAACCACTTTCTTCATATTTAAAGAATAGAAAAGAGAGTGGTATTCATCTTCTGATTTTACTCTTGGATAGAAAGTTCATTTACCAAAATGTCGAACTATCTCTTTAACCTCGGACTGAAGGGAAACAGACTGAATCCCTCACTGTCTCCCATTCCACACTAGTTAAGTTTTCAGTTTCAGATATAGAAAATGTGACACTGGAAGGTTCATGAAGTGACATTTAACACTCTCCTGATGATGAGCATTACCTCAACAAGGCATCTATCAGAGGACTTGAACTGGCAAACCACGAGGAGCAGCTAGGCATCATTTGACATTAAAAAGGTGCTGCTGGGTGGTGTGCCACGTGAGACAACTCCATGAGGCCATTTCTGACAAGCAACATGTCTTCCTCTGCTGAAAGGACAAGTGCCAGCAGTGGCACTGGGTCTCGGTGGGGGGTGGGCGGGTTGTTTCAGAAGCCGCCATGAGTCACCATGATCTTGAGGTTACCACATGGTGAGAGAAGATGGATTTAGTCCCAGCACTGCCATGGTTTATCATAGGAAAAGGCTAGCAGTCCTTACAGTCTACCTCTGGCATATGAGGATTCATAGCAAAGAATGTGCAGCTGATAATGTCATTCCTGGCTGGTTGTGCCAGAGTCCTTTAACGTCTCTGTTTCTACCAGCTGTGTGACTGATGAAAGGTGAATAATGTGGCAGTGTTACCAAGGACAGCCTCCATAAGGTTGCACAGAGTCATCTTGATAAGCCAGGTAAATTCATTTAGTGTAATTAGATGAGGAGCTGAAGATCCAGACCGACAAAACTCAGTACTCTCTATCTCAAGGTGAACAGTTATGTAATGTACCTTAAATGCTTTGACTGTCAGGAATAAAACCGCAAACCCTCAAAGACTTTCTCTTCAACCATCAAGAGAAAAACTGCTGAGAAAATAATGTTTTAATTTTATAACTCACAATTTTTGATTTTATTTTATTCTATTTTTCACCATTATTTTTTACAGGTTTCCTCATGTGCAAAAAAATACAAAGGCTTCTCTCTTACTTGCAAATAATAGTCACAGAATATATTTCCTTTCTAGTGCTCAAAGCCAAGAAAAAATACTTATAAAAAATTAAACACCTTTCTTTCCAAAGACCGTGCCCCAGTTAGATTATGTTTTTTTTTCTTAAGTTGAATTTGTGAGCTTGTTAGGAAACAGTCACAGAATAATCATAGAACAAAATCATCATTTGTTAGATATTGATCAACAACAACAACAAAAAAACCCCCCAAACAACCACAAAGAAAAAAAAAACTGTTCCACCTTGTCACGTCATGTTCGTATTCACATTTAATGTCCTGTTTGCATAAAAGTATTCATAAGAGTGACTTTAAAGAGTAAGTATGAAATGCCTGGCTCCATTGTTGTTCGTACATATTTAAACTGGTTTGGTACATACTCACCACGACTGCACTAGATATGACTCCACACATCCACTCAGTCTGATACAAGGTGACACAGCTGGAGCGTCCACTCCAGGCTACCTTGTTAGGCATGTCTCTTAACATCCACCATCTCTATGTATCTCCTAATTAGCACCCAATGAGCACACTGCACTGAGATCCACTCTGTCTTGACATCTACCTTCTCCCCCTTCGGTTCCCTTTGTCTGCTCACCATGTTGTAAGTACTGAACGCAAGCGAGCTCAGCTCAATATAATGTGTTGGAAGATAAAGGAACTGACTCCCTGCCATGCCAAATCTATCCAGAACGCTATTACGGTGCCATGGCAACAGATGAAGATATGCAGGCCTCTCTGGATGGGGGCACCGCTGGTTCACTCGTCTTCTCTGTTAGACTGACTGGCAGGAAAGCTCCGCAGGGCTGCTATGGCAACAGACTGATCATATGCAGAGTGGGACTGTTGGCTGCCACGGCAACATAAGGGCCAAGTCGTCAGTTTGCCTCTGAGTTGTAGGAAATTAGATTGATTTTGATGAGAACTTGGGTCCCAAGATTCAATTGCATCTCAAGGTTTTTTGTCATGAAATGTGAATACATGAATATGTGTGAGTCTGTTTGTGTGTGTGTGTGTGTGTGCACGCACATGCGCATGCATGTGCTAGGGGCAAAAGGACTGAATATGAATGCATAAGTACAAAAAAACTGCAATTTGTGGACTGGCCACTGGTTGGCTGTCTCCAAATGCGAGTTAATACCCATAGAATCCTAAATTCAAGTGCTCAGCTTCAGAGCACACATTTAAATGTTCACAGTCTATGCAGCTAATTTCCTCGTTTATGACCGCTGGTATTTTTTTCTGTCTTCTTCTCTTTCCCCTCACCCCTAAGTAGTTGCAGCAGATGGCTGCCTCTCCCTAAGCATGGTTCTGCCAGAGGTTTCCTCTTATTAAAAGGACATTTTTCCTTCCCACTGTCGCCAAGTGCTTGACCCCCCGGTCTCTGATTGCTGGGGTTTTCTCTGTATTATTCTAGGTTCTTTATCGTACAATATAAAATACCTTAAATTATATTTAACTGAAAACTGAATTTTATTGAAGTGTAAGTTTATCATACAAATAGGGTCAAGGCTTCACAAACCAGCAGATGACAGCATGTGGGTTTTTTCCTTCTTTTATATACAGTATATATTTACACTTTATTAGGTACACTTGTTGCCTGGTAACACAAATCTCTAATTAACCATCACATGAACTCAGTGCATTTAGGCATGTAGGTCAAGATGATGGTCTGCTAAGACCAGGAAACTGAGGTTATAATTTGCATAGGCTCACCAAAATTGAAAGTAGAAGATCAGGAAAAGGTAAAGGCTTAGCTACCAGCCACTCACTAATGAGCCCATCCCGTGGTCCAGATGGGGGGCCTACTTTGGGAGAACCAAGAGGCAAGTTTCTGGGCAAGTTTATACCCAGAGGCAAGTTTCTCCAATAGTACCTGAGATCACTCAGCTCACAAACCTCTTCACCACTGTGAGATAGGAATTCACGGAGAAGTTCAGAATGTCCCACACTTATTCCCTGAGGGTGTTAGACCTTAACTCTAATGCCCTTTTTACCATTTCAGTTTATGATTCTGATGGACAGAATTTCTAGGAAAAGGCAAGGCACAGATGGTGTCAGGTTCGTGCTCTCATTATCTTTTCTCTACTTTTTGCAGATGATGTGATCTTATTGGTTTCATTTAGTGGCAGGAGTTCAAATATTTTGATGTCTTGTTGGCAAGTACGGTGAGAGACAGATGGATTGATGCAATTCAATTCAATTCAATTTTATTTATATAGCGCCAAATCACAACAAACAGTCACCTCAAGGCAGTTAAATGCAGCATCTTTATCAACATGCTGGAGAAATTATATACACTTCAGTGTTCCCTTCAGAAGAATTGGAGGAGGTGACTGGGGAAAGGGAGGTATAAGCATCTCTGCTTAGTGAACACAGACAGGCAACAGAACAAAAGCTGGATCTGTGGATTAATGGATAAAAAACAATTTTGTCATAGACTGTTAGGATTCTACTCATGAGTGCTGACTGGTGTTTTGGAGATTAATTTCAGGGCACACCAATTTCTGAACTACAATGTATAAAGTAGAAGCTATTTGTGTGTGGTGGACATAACTGCCATCAGGTGGCGGCTGCTAGAACTTCTTCTCTGCTGCTCCTTTGAACAAAGAAAAAAAAAAAAAACATGGAACAATGGAAGAAGGTGACCTGGTCTGATGATTCATGTTTTCTTTTACATTACGTGGCCGGGTGCATGTACATCACTTACCCGGGGAATACCTGGCACCAGGATGCACTATGGGAAGAAGGCAAGCTGGCGGAGAGAATGTGAGCCTTCGGGCAATGTTCTGCTGGGAAACCTTGGGTGCTGCCATCCATGTGGCTGCTACTTTGACACTTACCACCTACCTAAGCATTGTTGCAGTCCATGTACACCCTTTCATAGAAAACATATTCCCGGATGCCTGTCCATACCTTGACGGGTCGGGGCTTTTTTGGCAGCAAAAGGGGGACCAACACAATATTAGGCAGGTGGTCATAATATTATGCTTGACTGGTGTGTAATTTGTACTATATTTGTGAAAACTAGAATAAAATTGGGCCCAGATTCATTGAGACGTATCTTGGAAGCACCCTCTAGTTGAAATGCAGCTGATTTGGTTACAGTGGGAATAATAGAAAGTGAATAGGCACTCTTTAGATTGGCTCTGATGTATGCTTCAGAATGTGAGATCACAAACCATAGAGCGAGGTCACAATATATGGTGTGTGCAAACACTGCCGCTCATTGGAACTACAACAAAAGAGCAAAAAAAGTGATGCAATATGTCAGCCATACACCAAACTAGGGTATTCACTTGTGGGTTGACACTGAAGCTTGAAACTTCTAAAATATGTAGTCTGAAACTACTGAAATATGTATGGCAAGTCTGTGCCCAGGAACAAGCCTTCCCTCATCTAGCCGCTAACCAAGGATATTACAGTACCAGCAGACTCAGATGGCTGACAGTGCAATCACATCAAACTGTCAGAGTAATAGGAACAGTGTCATGAGAGCAAAGACATCTTACGCTCCCCTCGCTGTCCTCCATCTGCATGAAAATGGAGGAAATATGAGATATGGATTTGCCTCAGATGTGAGAGCTCAATGGGGGTGCTCTTTTTGTTTGCTGAGCTGATTGATTGCTCGCTCCACTTTGGAAAACCTTGGGCTGCAATCAAAAGCAAATACACTGAAGACAGTTCAAAACAGCGGTGGCACGATTCTCCAAAAGGATTAGGAATTTTAAGAATTTTAAAATCCTGTGGTCAAATTCATAGTACATCAGTGATAATTCATATTTTCACCTGACGGCCTCTCTGTTGCTGTCACTTGAGACACGTAGCATGGAAAGTCAAGAGGGGATAACTTAAGCAATTGTCCTCTCCTGCTCTCCCGGAGATTTACGGTCTGGTTTCTGCAATTATTCGCTGTGGCAAAGCAAAGGAGGGGGCGTGGATGACGAAGCGATGAGGGCAGCGGGAGAGAAAGAGAGAGAGAAAAGAGAGAACAATCTTGTCCCAGGAGATATAAACAGGCTGTTGTGCTCCAGTTGCTTTAGCTACCCTTTGACCTGTATGTGACTCTGTACTTGTGCTGCGCGCACATGTGTGTGTGTGAATGTGCACGCGCGTGTGTAAAACTCTGCAGTAATGCATGCGGAGGGTTGCTTGCCTGAAATTCTGAAAGCATCTCGATTATGAGAAAGTACACCATTTAATCTTTTATAGGCAATTGCAGAGTGATTAATTATTCATTGGGCTATTCATTACATTGTTACATCAGCACAGAAGACAGTGAGTGTGAGAAAATATGCTCATAAATTCAGTGTGCATAATTCTAATTCTATATACCAGTTACATCCACCTATCCAACATAAGCAGAAATGCTGAATCATGAGTGTTAGAATGCAAACATTGTGTAAATTAAACAACTTGGTGGCTTCTTTTCAGCGTTCTGTGAATCGTCTTGAACTTGTTCTGAAGAAATAATATGTTGGAAATGAAGCGATTATCAGGGCATATGTAAAGATTAAGGGTAATTTCATAAACAGAGTGAAGACATCCCCTCCATTAGCTGCTGTTGACTTCCCTGATGTGCATTTCCTGCTCTACATGGCCATCTCCTGGATAAGTGGTGCCATAAAAAGCAGGCCTACACATCTGCAGCAACCTTGTTTTTTCAAATGCCAGTTTGGAAGACCTAAAATTTATGTGACATTTAGGTTAAAGATAGATAAGACAGATAAGATAAGATTTCTTTATAAATCTCCATCTTTCTTTTGTGTCTCTTAATGGTGGTTTGTTTCTTTCTTGATATTTTGGGTACGTCCTTTTGCCTCCCTTGGTGCTTCCTTTGTGTCTCTTTGTGATCGTCTTGTATGTCTTAGTAGTTCTTTCACTTTTCTACAAGGTAAGTATTTTCTTTGTAGCGACTTTGGATCTCTGGATCACAACTATTACATCGTTTTGTTGCTTTGTGTCTCTTTAAAGTTGCATTTGGATCTCTGTAGTTATTTTAAATCTTGATGTAGCTATTTTGAGGAGTTTTTTTTTTAGTAAATTTGCATTACTGTGACTATGTGGTTTTGATCATTTTACAGTTGTTCTCTCTTGCCTTTTTGACACTCTTTGCTGATATTATGCATGTACATATGGTCATTTTTAGACTTTTTTTGATATCTTTGGAGTCATTTTTGGTGACTGACACTTTGAGTAACAGTGGTAGCTTTGTATCCTTTTGTGTGTCCGTCCTCTTTTTAAACATAGTGGAGATTTTGCTTCTCTTGGTTGCCATTTTGTTACATTTTTGACTACTGATGCAGTCATTTGAGTCCATTTGGTTGTTTTGAGTCTTTTTGTGTGTGTATTTATGACCGTGGCCAAGATAATCAACCTCTCTCTTTTTTGGCTTTCCATCCATTTCTTTGACCATGAATGGTACTGACTACTGTTACTTATTAAATTGCCAAATACATTACTTTGCATGTTCATACTTCCATATGTTGTGCCGTCGCCTCTGGACATTAGCACAGGAAACATCTGGTGTGGACTCTCAGCAGCTCCACTTGTATCCAGGCTCAGTAGCAGGAGCAGCCCAGAGTCTCTTCCATCTCTCTCCCTTCCTCACTCTAGTTCATCAGCTTTCTTGTCTCCATGGATGTCACAGGAATAACTCACCAGCACTCGTTCAGTGAAATATGAAATCATCTCTGGTGCCACAGTGCCTGCAGCCCTGACCAGCTGGAACATTCTGTAAAGGGAAAAGATGAGATCTTCAGCTTCCGTGAAGATGTGCCAAAGATTTCCTCCTCCTTCTCCAACAGACAGTCTTTGAGGAACTGCTGGGGCCATGCAGAGACAAAAAAAGTGATTGCAGAGGCAATTAAAACCAAATATTACATGTTTTAGGAACTGGGATGTTGTTGTGTTTTGTGTTTGTTACTCTGCAGTACATGACGGAGGGAAATGTGGAAATTGCATTGGGTTTTTAATATTGTGAGCTGCTCATTCGCCAAGGCTTTTTTTCGGGAACTAATAACTGTAGAATTACCAAGAGATGCATCATGTTTGCATAATATATGCTTAGTTATAGTAACCGTATTTCAGAAGAGCTGAGAGGAAGTAGCATAACTTAAAGCACCAATGGCTGACCTCTTGTGGTTGAAGGAATTGAAACTTGTAGCACCAGGCACCTTCATTTGTACTTCTACAGTACATTACTGCAGGGAGTAAAATAAATAAGGTTCATTAAGAAATTTGTCATTCAAATAATTTTATAAAAGCCATGTACAGTAGTTTCAGGTTTGCCCTTATGTGTCTGAGTTTAATCCTTTCAAAAGCCAAAAACAAGGACTCCCCCACTTTTAAATCTTCAGCTGAATAAAGGCAGCCTGGCACTTTGACCATTTAATGCATCTGTATTCATGCAGACTTACACAAAATGAAGGAACTACAAACAATTCACAGCACCATAATGTTTCTGTAACATTAGAACAGAAACTGCATGGGTGATATAAGCAGCACCACATGTAGTCAGAATAATGCAGCATGCGCTTTATTACACACGTTCTTTTTTAAAAACAAAACAAAACTGTTGCTCAATGATGATTTGGCAGAAACATCTTTTATGCACTTGAAATAGAGCATAGCACCCTAACCCTTACTCCCGAAACCACAACTGTAAGACACACAGTTTGGCTTCATCTAGGTAATGTCACGTTACAAATTACCATCCTATTCCAAACTATGTTATTTCGAGAACTGGTTGTTGGCACATGAAAACTGTGAAAAACTATGGGAGTCAATTATAACAAGCTATAAGTGAGTGTCAGATTTCACGTTCCTTCAAATCTAAAGTTGTTTGCAGAGATGCTTTATATCACATTCAACCTTTCAAAGTCCATTCTGAGGATGAAAGCTTGGAGCGATGGTTCACTGACTAAAATTAAGCTCTCATCATATAAAAGTTAAAGACACAAGACTTCATGTGTCCTTCCTCAATATTTCTTTTGTATTTGATATAAATCATACTGCAGGTGCATTATGTACATTCCTGTAGCACCCAAGTAAAAAAAAAATAAGGGTTCATCATTTTAGGATGTTTGCATCCTTATCATCTAGTAGTCCTGTCCATGAAAAATATAAATTACTACAATACTGATGATTAATTGGTTGCTGTATTGTATCTGCTTTTCAGGTCTCATATTATTAACAGTACTTCCAACTGTGCCGGGAAGGACTGAGGAAATTTGAGTTTGTATTTTTTTATATTACAGGCAATCTTTTTCTAATTTAAACCAACATATAGAAATGGTTTGGATCTGGTTTAGGTAAATGTAAAAAAACCTTAATAAGGTTAAATGTTTTTACACCACAACCTGGTGGCACAGTAAGGCCAGTGATCTTTCTGGCCATTTTAAAGAACGTGATCTGGATCTGCGCTAAAATCGAATGAGCTATTTTCTATTTACAACACTCTGCCTTGGTAGGTTTTGCAAAATTGTGCTTTTAGACAAACTGCACTCAAATATGTGCAGAAATGAATAGCTTTTAAAGGTTCAAGAGAAGTACTCTGGGAGGCCACTAGGGGGAGAAAGACCCAAATGAATCAGAAGGCCCAAATCCACACTGGGGCTAAAGATTCACCAGATTTTATGTGCTACTTTGTCCCAGTAACATTAATAACATTTCACTGTAGCTGAATAAAGCCTGAAAAAGAGTTTCTGCTGGGAATTATCCAAGATGTGCAATGCTGAATGTCCATGACACTCACCCCAAATCCTCAGATTTTGAAACACCGCTCTCAAAAATTGATTTCTCAATGCCATTTTTCAATAATTAACCCTAAAACATTATGTTCACTATGCTTTTTCATCAAACACAGTGGTCAGACTTCTACATTTAAAAGTAAAGGAACGAACTTTCTAAAAGCCACCTTAATATGTTTTAATGCTTTTACTGCAGCAAATCCTTGACAAGTCTTTTCGAGGTCACTTGTTGATTAAAACAGAAACAAGCTCAGGTTTGTTCCGGCTGATCAGGTTGCACAAAGGCTGAGAGTTTGCTGTGACAGTTTGAACGTTTGTTTTTTGAATTCAGCTTCTCAAATTGTTGCATGGTTAAAATGATTCATATAGAACGTTTTCAGAAGGAGTTTGTGCTAAATGAGAAGATTCAGTCATTTGTTCAAGGTCGAGGCTTGTGAACCTGGGAATAATGCATACTTCTGCACCACCACATACTACACAATATAACCATCACAGAGCGGAATTAGAACATTTCTAAACTATTAAAAATGAAATACAAAGATCCATGCTATTGCATTGCATTAAAATGACTTTTTTTTAAATCCACATCTTATATAATACTGAACAAGTTTTGAGCCATTTCTTTATATTTTGCTTCCAAGGATCCAGACTTTGTCTTTTTTTTTTTTTTTTTTAAAGTTGTCTTTAGCAATACTTCTCCAGGCTTTATCAAAGTGTTTTAAAGTTTTTCTTTGGGCATTGGCTGCTTTTTCACTCAGTTCAGTCCAGTCCTTGTACCTGACCATTTGTTGGTTCGTTAAGTCCTCTGGGATCACTTTGTTGGTGCAATACTATTGTTTTTTTTGTGACAGACTGCTAGAAGTGCCTTAAGATGCAATTTAAAATTGGTGAACAAGTTATCGTCTCTTGAGGTGGGTCCCTTTTATGCCTGAATGATTCATAGGTCAGTGTTAAGTGGCTTAACGAACCAACAAATGGTCAGGTACAAGGATCCAGACTTTGTCTTTTTTTTTTTTTTTTAAAGTTGTCTTTAGCAATACTTCTCCAGGCTTTATCAAAGTGTTTTAAAGTTTTTCTTTGGGCATTGGCTGCTTTTTCACTCAGTTCAGTCCAGTCCTTGTACCTGACCATTTGTTGGTTCGTTAAGCCACTTAACACTGACCTATGAATCATTCAGGCATAAAAAGGGACCCACCTCAAGAGACGATAACTTGTTCACCAATTTTAAATTGCATCTTAAGGCACTTCTAGCAGTCTGTCACAAAAAAAACAATAGTATTGTACCAACAAAGTGATTCCCAGAGGACTTCTTAACCAACCGGCCTCAGACTGTGAGGCTTGGCCCCTATCTCTCCTCCACCCGCACACTGACCACTGGCTCCCCTCAGGGCTGTGTGCTGAGCCCTCTTCTGTACTGCTTCTACACCAGGGGTGCCCAGAGTTACTTTTTTGACATTTCGCCTTCCCCTAGGAGGATCAAGCGAAATGTCAAAAAAGTAACTTACAGGGCCAAATTGTATGTTATTTTTGACATCAATTCGCGGACTGGAAATAGGGGGGCGGGGCTGAAAGCGGCCCGCGGGCCGGGAGTTTGGGCACCCCTGCTCTACACCCATGACTGCAGTCCGGCCCACAATAACAACCTCATTGACAAATTTGCTGACGACGCCACAGTGGTCGGACTCATCTCAAGGGGAGATGAGGCAGTCTACAGAGAGGACGTCCTGAAGTTGACAGCCTGGTGTTCAGAGAACAATCTGGCACTGAACACGATGAAAATCAAAGAAATCATCGATTTCAGGAAACACAGGACTGACCCTGCCCCCCTCTACATCAATGGCGAGGTTTCTTGGTGTCCTCATCTCTGCTTATCTTTTTTGTTCAGATAACAGCTCTTATCGAGAAGGCTTAGCAGCGACTTCACTTTGAGGGCCTTCAGGAAGAACAACTTGGACTCAAACCTGCTATTGACCTTCTACTGCTCATCCATTGAGAGCCTGCTGATGTACTGTATCACAGTATGGTACGGCAGCTGCACTGAGGCAGACAGGGGGAGGCTTCAGAGGGTAGTCAAGACAACACAAAGAATCACTGGCTGCCCTCTCCCCTCCCTGACAGACATCTACACCTCCCGCTGCCTCAGCAGAGCCAAAAACATCATCCAGGACAGCTCACACCCTGGCTTTGAACTGTTTGACCTGCTGCCCTCTGGCAGGTGCTACAGGCACATCAAAGCCAGAATAAACAGACTCAAGAACAGTTTCTTTGCCAAAGCAATCACCACCCTGAACTCCCACACTCACCCACTCTGACTGTGCAATACCCACATCTCTGTTCAATATTTACATTATTCATACTGAACAATATCCATCACTCTTATATTGCGTAATATCCAATATTCATTCACCAAGCGCAATACTCACCATCTTCATTATATGTATACACTTATTTATTTTTTACAATGTATATATTTTTATACATTCTCTTATTTTCTGTATTTTTATACATTGTTTTATTTCCTTTATATTTTTAGAAGTTCTGATTTATATTTTAGAAAGTTTGACTTCTACTGCATGGCACTGACAGGTAGGGCCCTCCAATCTCATTGTACATCCTATATAATGCAATAAAGACATTCTATGTTATTCTATTCTATTCCATCTTGGCGTGGGGTACAGTGTGCCATGGTGTATGGATTTGAGTAACTGGACAACCAGAGGACAAAAGAGGAAGCGGCAGCCCTAAAAACCTACGTACAGCAGAGGAACCGTATCTGAAAGACATGTCCTTAAGAAATAGGAAATAAATTCAACAAAGACCTGACACAAGACCTGACAGATGCATCTGCATCAGTGAACAGTTAGAGGGGAGAAAGAAGGAAAACGGGGAGAAAACACTGAGGTATGCCAACTTACTCAGCAGCTCAACTGAAAATCTGTGGCAACAGGTCTCATTGAGTGATGAATCCAAATGTGAAATTTTTGGTTCAAATCATTGTCAATATGTATGAAGGAGGTCAGGAATGAAGTACAACAGTGAGTATATTATCAAAATTGATGGAATTATGACTGCTGAAAAGTACTGTCAGATTTTGATTTACCACAAAATACCATCCGCTTAGCTTGATTTTTCAGCATGAAAATGATCCCAAACATACTGACAATGCAGTAAAAGCATACCTGGATAGAAAATTCAATTTAATTTTATTTATATCGTGCCAAATCACAACAACATTCATCTCAAAGTGCTTTATAGTGTAAGGTAAAGACCCCTCAGTAATACAGACAAAACCCCAACAATCAGATGACTGCATACGAGCAAGCACTTGGCAACAGTGGGAAGAAAAAACTCCCTTTCAAAAGGAAGAAATCTCTGCTGTGGAAGAGAGACAGAGATTAAAAATAACTAATGATTAAATACAGAGTGGGGTATAAAGAGAGTGAAAAGAGGTGAGTGAATAAGAAACAGTGCATCATGAGACCCTATTAGCAGCCTAGGCCTAAGGGAGGGTTCAGGGTTACCTGACCCAGCCCCAACTGTAAGCTTTATCATAAAGGAAAGTTTTAAGCCTAATCTTAAAAATAAAGAGGGTGTCTGTCTCCCAAATCCAAACTGGGAGCTGGTTCCACAGAAGAGGGACCTGAAAGCTGAAGGCTCTGCCTCCCATTCTACTCTTAAGTATCCTTAGAATCACAAGTAAGCCAACAGTCTGAGAACGTGATGAACACTTTCAGTCATGTATTGGCCTCCCCAGAGCCTGCCCTCAACATTATTAAAGCAGTGCGGGATCATTTTGGCAGAGAACGGAACAAAAAGCAGCCAACATACAAAGATGATCTTTATATGTCCTCCAAGAAGCCTGGAGAACTTTTACTGAAGACTACTTAATGACAAGAAAGCTGCCTCAGAGAGTTCAGGCTGTGTTAAAGAATAAAGGTGATCACACCAAATACTGACTTTCAAACACAATAGAATTGTACTGTATTTTCATATATCTCACACACACACACACACATTTCAATAAATCACTGCAGGTATTTCCCATTTTCTCAGAAAATATAAAGAAATGCGGGGTGGGTCGAGACTTTTGCACAGGACTGTGTATCAACAGATGTAGGTTAAACAAGATTTTGCAAAGCTGTTTTGATTGCTTTCATTTAAAAAATTATATCACCCCAAATCCAGAGCAGCTTGGTTTTATTTTAAATACCATGAATTTACAGGACAGTATTTTATATTAGAATAAAGAAATGCAAACTTTCTCAGTGTTTTGTCACAGCTGATGTGTGTGTGTGTGTGTGTGTGTGTGAGAGAGAGAGAAGAGGGCTTTAAATAATCCTTATTTTGTATATACACAGTATATTAATGTATATAAAGTTTCCCAAAATATAAATGTTTTGTTAATAAAAGCATTTCAGAGATGCCTGTGAAAATGAGCACAATAATTAGCTTATTAACTATTAAATCTTTGCTGAATGTTTTTCTCTCAAACCTTATGGGTGTTTTCTATTTGCCCAAAACCAAACAAAGCATCTTATTGGTCATGAAATTGATTTAAAAAATGCTCTAAGCTGAAAAAAAAATCTATAAGTGAGTCAAGATCAATCATCACTGTAATAATAAAAGAAATTCATAAAAAGCTAACACTGGATAGCACCTGTAGTTTCCTCATCTCTCCAACAGATGTTCCCCTAATTCCACCTTCCCCAGCTCCCTTTAGAAACGAGGCAAAAATAGATAATCAACCATTTATATTGTAGATACATTTATATAATCTTTTTTTTGTTTTTTTTACAATGGAATTGCTCCGTCATACAAGATGACTGAAAAAAAGCACACAATACAGTCAATTAACCAAACCTATAGAACATATGATTGTCACTTACTTGCGAGTCACAAAAAAAAGTACACACCGCGAATAAATAATCTACAGAAATATGTACAATATGCACAACAAGAATTCAATGGAAGTGCAAATAAAGCTTTGGATCCCTGCACAGGAAATAAGGTAAGCAAAATGTGAGCCAGCTGTCCTCAACATACAGTGTGAAGCAATAGTCATCCGGAAGTCATAAATTTACAGGACATTTAGTAACATTTAGGCTGTGAGCTCCTGCATTTAATGACTTTTAATAATGAACTGCGCGAAACAGAAATCGGAGAGAGTAAAATGGACACATTACAGTATGTACAGTGTATCGCATTCCATGGAAAACTGGAGATTTTTCAATGCTTGTCGTCCAGTGAGGATCAAGGCAACAACCACGGGACTACAGGCAGAGACAAGAGAAAAATAGGGATCCAGAGAGAAGGCTGCTCACTGCAGAGGGGAAAAAATAATTCATTGTACCTCTGCTGGCTTTCTTAGCTTGTAGTGACTGAAACATTCTGTGATATTTAACACTGTACAACTCTGCTAACTTTCCCATCTAGATCAAGAAGAAGAAGAGGGAAGAGAGCTGGTCAAAGGAGGTCATGTGTGCACGCCACTCCTGTCGGCTCAGTAACACACACTCTTAGCATAATGCACACACGTGAGCTGCAGTTGTCTGTAATGTCCCGAATAAAGAATTCCTGGTGGCCACAGTAGCTCTGAGTTACCCAGAGTTCAAGTACTCCAGTGCCACTTCATAGCAAAACTTGTACTGGTCCTAGGAGGAAAGAAGAAGACAGAAGCATTAGAGATGTGCAGGAGTTGGTCAGATTGACCTGAAAAGCAACAGGACTTCTAAAGAACCCCTTTTCACTCCCATCTGTGATATGCAGTATACCTAAGCTGGGAATATTCTCATGCCTGAGGTCTCCCATGTGATAAATGAATACCACAAACCCTCTGGGGATTTTCTGTCTCCAGAAAGCCTGATGTTTGACAATCATGCCATTTAAATCCTCTCACTTTAAAACAACATTAATATAACTATAAATAAAGCAGGGGCTCAAACTATCTTAGTTCTGGACCACAATAATAAAAATTAATTAACATCTGCAAAGGAATGAGAAGGTATTGCCTTTATTTCTTGTCACTCAGGAGCACACATCACAGATGCAGATATACGGACCCCCAATCATGAAATCACAATCTTCAGCGGCAGAGCAAACTGTCACATACTTCTACTTCTTAAAACTTGCAACAGGCAGCAGCATAACGCATCGCTTCCTCTTCCACTTGCCGAAAACATTTAAATAAATATGAGGTCATTTAATATGGTCCAGAGCTGAGTGTTTTTAGTACGTCTTCTTAATTTTTGAGTGTTCTGTTGGCTTCCACTGATGTGCAGAAGAATTGTATAACTAGATTTTGACAACTTGCCACAACTTATATTGAGCCCATGGGCCAGAACTAGCCATTCAAGGGGTCCATATGGCCCACTATCTAGCTTTGCAAAATGAGGAAGTTGCAGATGACTTAAAACTGCAGGCAATTGATTAATACCTCATTTTCTTCAATAAAAACACATCACTACTTCTGGTTTGGTGATGTCAAATTGCAGAGGCGAGGCATCTGATAAAAAGATCAAAATATTCTTAGATTTCAACTCGTTATTGAAATCAAAGTAACTATTGCTGATTAGTTTCAAAATACCACACGTTACCATTTTATGCATTTAAAGATCCCATTAATTGTAACACACATAACAGCGGAACGACTGAAATCAAGGCTTTCCATTTTTGAAGCTGCTGTGGTTCCACAGTGTAGTGGTTTACACATTCACCTAACGAACGAAAGATCCCATGAGGAGACGAGTCCCTTGGGAGATGTCAGGAAGGGCATCTGGCGCAAAAATCTGCCAAATCAAATATGCAAAGCGACCCTGCTGTGGTGAGGGCTTGTGAGGGAGAAGTTGAAAGTAGCTTTCTTTCTTTCTTTTTTTTTTAAAGTTATGTGTACATCTTTAAACTTTAAGAAATTGTTAATTTTCAAGTTGTCTGTTTAAATTATGACTTATAATAGCGCAAGTCCTTTTGACTTGAGATTAATCTTGAAATGAAAAGAATTATTAAGTCACACATGGGTTAAAACACAGGTAAAACGAAACCAAACATTTAGCAGAGACTTTTAGCAATACTGCATTTCCAGTTATTTACCAGACTTAATGTAACCTGCTGTGATCACCAGATAGATTAACGCTGTTTCTCTGTGTTATCGTAGGGTCTTTACCCACAATACAAAGCGCCTTGAGGCGACTGTTTGTGATTTGGCGCTATATAAATAAAATTGAATTGAATTGTGTAAGAACTGCATGAAAATTTTTTATTTTTATTTTAAATTGGACAGAGGCAACAAGACAATATGTTGTTCTCTCTGCTGCTTCAGTTTTAACCACTAAACCTACATTGTTGTAGTTTCCATACACAGGTACTGTCACTTATAAAAAAAGTTTATGATTTATAAAGACTGTACCCCCCCCATCCCCCTCCAAGTGTTCAACTCCTGCAGCACTCCTCACCAGTAGGTCCACCATGTTGGGCTTATTATTCCTCAGTGTCTTGACAGCGTGGAAAACATCCACAGAGCGCTGGTGCTGAAGCATCTCACACACAATGCTGATGGCACAGAATGTCCCACTGCGGCCGCCTCCGTTCCTATTGTTGTGAGAAAAAAAGTTGAACATTTAAAATTTAAATATAATTTAAGAAGGCTTTAACATAAATTTGCTTTAAAAGGAAACCCAGTGCTGGTAATTAACGCTCACAGAGGTGCTGAGGAGCATTTTGATGCAGTAAAGGTTTTCAGTCAGTAGGTGGAGATGTTTCATTTTTAATACCACCAATGAATGAAGTTAGAAACTTACAGACAGTGGACCACAGTGCGTCCCTCTCCCCCGTCGTACTCCTCCTGCCACTTGTCCACCTGTCGAATGAGTTTGAGGAAGGAGCGTTTGGACATGGGCGTGTCTCTGTACATGGGCCAACCCAGAAACTGGAACTGCTGCACCATCCGGTAGCCATCCTGAGGCTAGAGGAGAAAAACACAGTGGTTATCCCAGGTTAACGCATGTATGGGGGTGGCGGTGAGGTGTAAAGATCCAATCAGACTGTAAAGATGCGGGGAGGGTGAAGCTAAGCCTCATCAAGGCTTGATAGAGATGGTTAACGGGCACGAGTCGCCGCTGAGGAGATAAACATGCAGATACGACAGGGTGATAGATGAGCACAGTTGCTGCTAGAGACAGATAGTTAAGCAATCTAGGATACAGACACTCTAAATCACACTCAGACATATCGATCAATAACACTTGACTGTGATCATGTGTGATTAGCTTGTAGTGCACTTAACATGCTGTAGGTGCCTCTGCCGGCCAGAGGATGTTGCAGCACGTTAATATGAGGAGCGATTATTGACAAGAGAGCAGGCTGTTGGGATAAAGAGCTTACACAGGTGACGGCAGGTGATGCCGGCATGGGTCAGGTTCCTTTCTGTGGAGTGATGTCTGGTAGCTCAAAGTTAAAGGGTCAATACACACTCAGTTGTGAAATAGCTCCCTTTAAGGGTTCTCTCTCAAGTCCAGTAAAATGCAGGTAAAGTGAACTAGGTTTGTGTTACTCACTTAACTCAAATATGAAATTTAAAATGCAGTGCAAAAAACAAACAAAAAACATGCTGTCAACTGTTTTTTTTTTTAATGAGAACTATTTCTTTATTAGTAGCTTAATATAAAGGGTTCTCACTGATCACCTCTTTGACTCACTCCAAGGGCTTCAAGATAAATCCAAGGGGCAACAACATGATTCAAGAGGTACCAAAGAAAAGCAAATTAATTCTTTTTTATAACTTTTCTGGCTCTTTACGTGGAATTATTTAATTAATTTTGGTCTCTCTTAAAAAGAATTAAAATGAAACGATCTTTAATAAAATGATCATTTGTGTATTACACTTCAGCTAGATTCCACTTGTAAGAAATGTGTCATTTTTGTGAAACAACTCTTGTTCAACATCACGGTGCTCTTATTCGATCCTAGAATGTGATAATTGATGGGGAAAAACCGGTTTTCTGCTTCTAAAAACTACATGTAAAAAATTTTCTAGGCTGTCTAAGAGACAATTAACTTGTGGCAATCACACCTCCATCCAGTCACTGCTGCAGTGGCATAGTTAAAGAACACAATGACTTTGCCTCTGCACAGCTTGAACGGACAGGCCGGCGTATGAGTGGGATGTGTGAGGTGTGCAGTCACAGAATAAATTGGCTTCACAGCAGGGAAGACAAACAAGTTTTCAAAAGTTACAAAAGAAATGTGCAGCAAAGCAGAAAAACTACATGTCAGCCTGATCACACAAAATGCTTTTTTAGTTGTTGCTTGTCCATTTTGTGTTACCGTACCCGAGCTGCATTGTAGATCCGGAATATTCTGCTGATGATGTCCTCCTCCAGATCAGCAGAGACAAACTCCACCTGGATGGGTCCATGGCGGTGGACTCCGTTTTCTGGCCAGTACTGTGGACACAACTAAACCAAACAGGGATGTGCACACACACGCACGCACACACACACACAGAAAAATGCAGGTACAACAGCACACAGACAAATCAAAACAGGGAAACACACACAAGAACATGGAAGGTGACTTATTAGTTTCAGATCCAAACTATACAGACTAAAAACAGACACTCATGTCAATTCCTTTTATACACATGCTAAAAAAAAGTTAGATATCAGAGGACACAAATGATAGGGTACAATAGGCATAGTGAAAAGAGGTGAATTCATTCACTATAAAGTACTTGTCTTTCTAAAATGGAATTTTGTTTTCATTTGAGAACGTTCAATAAAATTAAAAAATATATATATTTCCATGTTATAAACCTAAACACACATGTGCTCTTAAAAATGGGAGCTTTCTCCCAATCAACTAACCCTTTATTCAACAAATCAAACAGAAATTTCTCAAAATCTTGGATAATTCTTTTTCCCTCTTTAGAAAGCATGCGCATTCTTTGTTCCTTAAAAGCAGCTTGATTTTTAAAAAAATTTTTTTTAAAAATTTGAGCCATCTCTAAGAAGCAAAATGTCATAAAAGGCAAGTTCATCAAAAGATTGACTGATGTAAAGATAATTCACTGCCAGCATTTTGATGACAGTAAACTCATCTCTGTGCTTGTCCTGTTGGACCTCAGTGCAGCTTTTGATACTGTTGACCATAACATTTTATTACAGAGATTAGAGCATGCCATAGGTATTAAAGGTACTGCACTGCAGTGGTTTGAATCATATTTATCTAATAGACTCCAATTTGTTCATGTAAATGGGGAGTCTTCTTCACACATGAAGGTTAATTATGGAGTTCCACAGGGTTCTGTGCTAGGTCCAATTTTTTTTACATTGTACACGCTTCCCTTAGGCAGTATTATTAGAAAGCATTGCATAAACTTTCATTGTTATCCAGATGATACTCAGCTTTATCTATCCATGAAGCCAGATGATACACATCAATTAGTTAAACTGCAGGAATGTCTTAAAGACATTAAGGCCTGGATGACCTCTAATTTCCTGCTTCTAAATTCAGATACAACTGAAGTTCTTGTACTCGGCCCCGCAAATCTTAGAAACACGGTGGCAAACCAGATACTTAGTCGGGATGGCATTACCTTGGCCTCCAGTAATGCTGTGAGAAATCATTTTTGACCAGGATATGTCCTTCAATGCACATATTAAACAAATAAGTAGGACTGCTTTTTTGTATTTGCGCAATATTTCTAAAATTAGAAACATCCTTTCTCAGACTGATGCTGAAAAGTTAATCCATGCATTTATTACATCTAGGCTGGGCTATTGTAATTCATTATTATCAGGCTGTCCTAAAAGCTCCCTGAAAAGCCTTCAGCTGATCCAAAATGCTGCAGCTAGAGTACTGACAGGGACTAGAAAGAGAGAGCATATTTCTCCCATATTGGCTTCTCTTCATTGGCTCCCTGTTAAATCTAGAATTCCTTCTCCTCACATACAAGGTCTTGAATAATCAGGCCCGATCTTATGTCAAAGACCTTATAGTCCCATATCACCCCAATAGAGCACTTCGTTCTCAGACTGCTGGCTTACTTGTGGTTCCTAGGATACTTAAAAGTAGAATGGGAGGCAGAGCCTTCAGCTTTCAGTCCTCTCTTCTGTGGAACCAGCTCCCAGCTTGGATTCGGGAGACAGACATCCTCTCTATTTTTAAGATTAGGCTTAAAACTTTCCTTTTTGATCAAGCTTATAGTTAGGGCTGGATCAGATGACCCTGAACCACCCCTTAGTTATGCTGCTATAGGCCTAGTCTGCTGGGGGGGGGGGTCCCATAATGCACTATTTCTTTTCATTCACCTTATTTACTTGTTTATACTTCACTCTGTATTTAATCGTTATTATTAATCTCTGGCTCTCTTCCACAGCATGTCTTTTGTCCTGTCTCTCGCCCCTCAGCCCAACCGGTCACAGCAGATGACTGCCCCTCCCTGAATCTGGTTCTGCTGGAGGTTTCTTCCTGTTAAAAGGGAGTTTTTCCTTCCCACCGTCACCAAGTGCTTGCTCATAGGAGGTCGTTTTGACTGTTGGGTTTTCTCTGTGTTATTGTAGGGTCTTTACCCACAATACAAAGCACCTTGAGGTGACTGTTTGTTGTGATTTGGCGCTATATATAAAAATTAATTGATTACCAAATGCGTTCATCCATGTCTTTATGGACCTTACTTTGTTCATGTTGGAACAGGAAGGGGCCATGGAAAATTGTCTTGGCATGCTGAACCGTTAAGAGTTCCTTTCACTGGAACTAAGGGGACAAGCCCAGCTCCTGAAAAACAACCCCACACCATAATCCCTCCTCCACCAAATTTACATTTGGCACAATACAGTCAGACAAGTACCGTTCTCCTGGCAACCGCCAAACCCAGACTCATCCATCAGATTGCCAGACATAAAAGTGCGATTAGTTACTCTAAAGAACACATCTCCACTGCTCTAGAGTCCAGTGGTGGCGTACTTTACACCACTGGATCCGATGCTTTGCATTGCACTTGGTGATGTAGGCTTGCATGCAGCTGCTCGACCATGGAAACTAATTCCACGAAGCTCTCTACACACTGCTCTTGAGCTAATCTGAAGGCCACATGAAGTTTGGAGCTCTGTAGTGACTGAATCTGCAGAAAGTTGGTGACTTCTGCACACTATGCACTTCAGCATCTACTGACCACACTGTTATTTTACATGGCCTACCACTTTGGGGGAGTTTTCGTTTTGTTATAATACCACTAATAGTTTACTGTGGCACATTTAGTAGCGACGAAAATTTCATGACTGGACTTGCTGCAGAGCTCCTGAGTGACCCATTCTTTCACAAATGCTTGTAGAAGCAGTCTGCATACCTAGGTACTTACCTTTATATATCTGTGGCCATGGAAGTGAGTGGAACCCTTGAATTCAATGATTTGGATGAGTGAGTTTTTTTTTGTTTTTTTTTGTGGCATAAGAAGCAAAAACCACACCCATCTACCTTCAAGGCCGTCTCCTTGGGTAGTTTTGCACCAATTCTAGCATTGACAGTGCTTTTAGATCACTCTGTGGAAGTGTCATTCTGAACAGCTGTACTACATTTTCAAAACCTTGCATTCAATTTGAATTTTGGGAAAGCAGACAAAGTCACAGGGGGGCAAATCTGGTAAAATCTGGTAAGTAAGGTGGGTAATGAGCAACGATAGTGTTGATGTGGCCAAAAATCTCTTTCCTTTTCAATGCAATGTGAGTGAACCAACAGTGTCATACTAGCACCACTAGGGTGCTCTAACCATAACCCCACTCAGATGCCTCTCTCTGACCCTGGGGGAATACATTGTAGTAAAAAAAAACCCAAAACAATCAGGAGCTGTAACTCTAATTACAAGTATTAAGAGGCAGCTATCAATAATGAGACTGACTGCTCTTGTGCACTGGGAGGTAAAGCCCCAGGACAGCATCATACAAGCAGTAAATGCCTGCCCCCCCTTTCCAGTCCTTTACGAGAGAAAGCTCAGTTAAGAACTTGCACCTGTGGAGCACGTCACCAGCCTCACAGCTCTAAATCAGACAAATGGAAGCTTACACACAGATGGCCACGTTCTACATTGACAGACATGTCATGTCACAAAGGCATGTCACAGTCATAAACAATCAAGGCAGGGGGAAGGACTCTCTCGAAAAAAATGCAAACAACAGGCCTGAAAACTGGATTGCAGACGGATGTGGAAATATTCGCTCACTTTCTCTCTTCAATACGCAAAAGCAGAAGCACATATGCTGTCTGTGTGGCAGCCTAAGCACCACTTTGCGGCTTGCTTTTAGAGCCCATCAAAACTTGACAAATTCAACAGATGCAAAAAACAAAGATGTTGACGGAGAAGATGGTAAACCTCCCTCGGCTCCATCTATACCCCCGCACCCCCCACCCACCCACCTTTTCCCACCTGCGCGGCTTTCTTGGCTTGCTGACGGGCTGGCTACAGTGAGAATATTGAATGAAAGGCCTTTTCTATCCAGCCAGTCAGCCAGGCAGTCAGTCACTTAGGGAAAGGGGATTTGGATGGGGAGAGCAGTCTGGCTTCAGGCTTTGATCCCCGGGTGTTATGACAGAGCCTCGGGCTGAGAAATCTGGAGTGTCTCTTCCATAGGCCTGCTTTTCTCCATCTACTTTTATAGCAAGCCCTCTTTGACTCTGCAGTATATGCCTTATTTCAAGCATATTCAGTATAGATACAAATATATAGTGTCTCTAACATTGACACATCCCTTGGGGTTTCCCTGGGTTTATACGTGATCTAAATAAAAAGCAATCTTTCTCTCAATCTGTTCCCATCAGTGCCCTTTTGTGCAACTTTTACAACAATTCTCATGAAAGAACTCATGTCTCATTTGTTTGAGTGAAATTCTTGTAATATTTCTGGAAGAATTTATTTGGACGTTGTTTATTTGAGCAAATGTATTGGGTCGGGTTTACCTGTGCTGGGTCGACGTCATTGAGCATTACTATGGATGTGCAATGGTAGTCCAGTACCAGTCTCCAGAAGTCTTTTACTGTGTTTGGCAATGGGTGCTGTGTCACTATGAATGCAGAAGGCTGCTTGTAACTCTGGAAGAAGAAGAAACAGAAGGTGTGATGCTGAATAGAGTTTGTCAGTGTGTTTTTGTGCAACTCTGTCAAGAATAAACCTATAACTGTTTCTAAAACGACCTCCGTCTCTCAGCCCCCCTCCTGCTCAGAGCAGTTTTCTAATGTAGATTCCATGTCTAGGGAGATTATATTAGGACAGCTCCCAAATGTAGCCCAGTGGGCAATGAGACAATCCTGTACCTGAAAGGTCACCTGCTCAATACCAGCAAGAGCCAAAAAGTCCATCAGCGAGCATGTGCCTTGTCAAGGTGTTCTTTGTTAGGTCCTCTTGAACATTGCTATACATAGTATTTTTTTGATTGTTTCCCTTTGGTGTATCTAAGATACTGAGAGATAAGTGGTTTACCACAGATAATTAAATGACAGCAACACAGAGATGTGAAGTTTTAACTCTGTGAGAGCATATCTCAGCTCATGTCCAGCAAGTCTTGGATGGCTTTCATCCAAGTTAAAAGTCTCCATGAGCAAATCTCAAGTCAAGATGGCCAGTCTTTCAATTCTGAATGCTATCTTAAAATAATCTATATACTGTACTCAACACCTAATATCCCACCAACTTGCTCTGAACTATTTTTCTTACACATTAAAAAACACTTACTGGCACTTTCAATTAAGATCTTTTTTTTTTATTATTGCATTGACAGCTGGAAATGGGTCCTTAAAACATTAGCAACATTTAAAAGTCACACATATAAATCTGCATTGTAAAACAGGCTGAAATATCAACATGTTCAGAGCTCATAGTTCTACAAACAAATGCAAAATATCTGCTTTCAAATCAGCACTTACTGTTACATTTGAAAGTTCCAGTTCACAGAGCGAGGCAGCTGCAGTTTCCCACCTCATGACTCAGTGCTAATTTACCACTTTAAAATTACAGTGATGAACTTAGCACGATTATCTGAACTGGAATTCAGGCAGCCGGGCTTTAAGTCTGAAATGTTTGACTCTTACATCCATCAGGGCGGCATTGATGTAATTGGAGCTCTCGCCGTCGATGGTGATCAGGAAGGGGAGGCAGCGATCTGGAGGCAGGACGTCCATGCAGCGGTTCTTCTCATGGTTCCTAGGCAGCAGGGCGATGCTGCAGTCTTCCACCCGCAGCGTGGGAGTCACCATATTAAGTGTCTTTGAGATTGAAGCAGAATTACATGGTGTCATACTGACGCAGGAAGGTAGGCACTTGGGTTTTGAGTGTGCTAATTATCTCCCAATATGGTAATTAACAATGCAATTCTTTAATCAGTTACATTAGCAATAGCTCTGACTCCCCCGAAGTGACTGGGATGAAACGTAAATGGTAGGGGCATCTCATATAACCCTGATGAGATGCATCACATATTCATACACAGACTGTTGATACACAAAATATGTTAATAAAATGTTATAAATCTGAGAATTCCAGGGAAATATATACAAAGTGAAATTTAGTCAATCAAATCCCTCTTTTTTACCATTTCAAAAGGAAACTAAACAGTACATCGAAAGCATTTCTGATGCAATTAATAAGAAAGCTATTTAAACTTATAATTTGTGCTCCTTATTTGATATATTTATCTGTAAACCCCCGGCTAATGTTATCCTTATCTGTTCAAATGTATATTAATAACTGTGTTGGTTATTTTTCCAATAAAATTATATAAAAAAATACATAAAATATGTTTCATGGAGCCTTGCACTCGAGATAATGCTTCATTAGGAATTTGTACAATCTGCATGTATTATTACATTAGATAACTCCTCACCCTGAACTCCTCTTTAATGGGGCTAGAGTTCGTCTGTGGGTCCAGGCGGTTCATGTCGTAGTAGACGGACCGGAGCTGACTCGCAGGAATGGTGGTGTCGCCACAGAGACATGCCTCCAAAATGGCATCGTGGATGAAGACATACTGCTCCTGAAAAAAACACCATCCTCATTGCGCATCCATCAGACTTCTATGACTTATGACAGAAGGCACATTTTACTTACAAAAAACCCAAACCTTATATTTTCACCGCCACTATAAGCAGAAATACGTGAGCCAGGATTTCTCTCTGTTTTTGCAAGAAGAGTTCAGTGACCTTTCCATGACCTTACTGGGATTATTCTTTATCCCCTCGGCAGTTCTTGTGACTAATATTTATCATTGTCATTGTTCAAAGGTTACAATACATATTTTTGCATTTTTTGGTGCATAGCTTATTCAATTTTCTTATAACATCCAGAACTGTATGACATTTTCAAAACCTTAAAATATTTAGAGGTCTAGCAGAAAATATTTTCTTGAAGGACTTGACCTTTTCCATTTTTTTTTTAAAGATCCTATGAAACCTTCATGAACTCAGCAATGTTAGGATTTCATCATGAATATTGTCATTATCATCACAGGAAGGTTGATGTCTTACATTAAAAAAAAAAAAAATAGCACCCACTGTGCTCAATGCCATGCAGGCTGAAACAGGAAATCGCAACACATTTCCTCCTCCTCACATCAGTCTGTCAAGCAGTGGACATGGCGACACAGCTTGAAGTTTGATGCAAATCTATTCTGAAGTGACATTTCCAGCTGACACTTCCTTGTCACTTTCCACCAAAATCCGCACACATGCACAGGGGTCACTGATTTACAGATTGAAAGCGAAACATGTGTTTCCATTTGTTAAGTCTAGTGCAGAACATGAACTGTTGACCCCAGAGTTTGACTATCCCGGGCTTCGGTCAGTAGGCCAGTGGTGATATGGGTCTCCAACCCAAATCCGCAGATGAATAGATCTTATCCCAGCTCATAAACTATAAACAACAAGACATTTCATTTCCGGGGACAGATTAAACCACGGTAGGATGGTGGTATCTGGCCGCGGGGCTGAGGAGCTGTGCCAACTAGCCTGAACACCTGTGAGGGAAAACAGACACATACACAGAATTTGAAGGTCACTGAACTTGAGGAGAGTGACTCAGGGTGAGCAGCATTTGGTCTCCAGTTGCTCAAATCCCAATTCGGACGTCAGCGATGAAACATTTGCCCATTAAATCCAATGACGCTTGTGATTTAAAGGGAATTACGGTGAAATGATGCATTCAACGAGACTATGGACACCTCCAGATGGCCGGTGTTCAGGAAAGCACAGAGTACTTTGGTTGTCCACATCAGCGTAAAACTACAGGATGAGCCGGGGATGTTTTGAACCACCAATATGAGCTAAATCCTCTCAGTTACAACACTCTAAACCCTTTTACTACAGCATGTGTTGCTATGCACTTGAGTTTACCACAGAAATAGTTAGGGTGTGCACTCCAATAAATGCCCTTTGGGAGAAACTATGATTAAAAATGTAAAGGTGGTGTGAATGTTCACAATAAAATCCACACGTTTGCTCTAAACATTCAGGTTAAAACTAGTAGGGAGCTTGCTTAACATCAGATTATGCTAATTGTTATTTGGATTGTTTAATTACATAATGCAATATATCCTTGTTTGTAAAAAAAAAAAAAAAATGTTACACTTAAGCGTGTACTTGAAAGTGAATGACAGGAAAACATTAAATCACTGTATTATACTGCATTTCAAAAATAATGGGAAAATGCCTAAAAACCTCTTGTGGATCACCTAAGCTGCAGAATTAATGACTAATAAATGACAGGCCATGATTTATTTGTTCCAAATATAAAACATGCTTTAATGACACTGCTTCTGGCTCTGTTTTGAATTCTGAGCATTTGTTCAGGACCAGAGAAGCGAGGCTCGATCTCAGAATTATTTGCAGATTCTAGTTAATCCACTTTTGAGGGCAACATTCTGTCAGGCTGCAATCCGTATTTCACTGACGCCTCTGTGGAAAGGCCCAGGTCTACTGAGGCTGCTGTGGAACCAGTCGTACCTCAGTCTGAACCATGTTGACCCTCCGTGAACGCAGCTCCCTCACGCAGTTGTAAATGTCCACCACGCCCTCTCTCTCTGCCATGTCCAGCATGATGTCAATGACGATGAAGCACCCTGTCCGACCGGCTCCAGCACTGCAGGCAAATACATAGATGCAGTTTTTATTCATATGAAGGACCATAGTTTGGGTTTTTGGGGGGTTAAAGTTTAAAGTAATCTAACTTTTATGACATGAAATAAGACTAAATGATTTTTCTCTAACAACAAAAAGTTGAGCTCACTAGGGTGTTACATAAACAGCTTTACTTGATCTGTTGCCAACACTAAAGAGTGCCCAGAGGTCATTTATGTTTCAAATTGGCTATTTAATCAAGTGATTACCAGGCACCACAGGGAGACAAGCTCAACTAAATTGGAAAAAAATAAATTAAATTACAATTTAATTAAAGAATTGAGTGGACTTGAGCAGGTTACAGCAGAAAAGCTAACATTAGGTTTAGGTAGCAGACAGTTAACAGGCAGATAATGTTAACAAAAAAAAATCCTAACTCAATGCAGCATATTAACAGCAGCAATTGTTATCTAATGATGTGGGGAAACTACTGAAACTTCTAAAATTTAGGCTAGCAGTTGAAACAAATTGTTAGCTAAATGAATATTTTAAACAGCTAGCTAAAACTAGCTATTTACAGGGCAAGCAGTTGAACCTGTTTGCAAAACTATGGATTAACAGCTGTCACAGCTAACAATATGAATAAACATCTATTGGATAAACATAATGGATAATTTCTCAGATTAATGTTAGTGAAGAGTGGAAGAATTATAGAAATTGCGAGTTTGCTAACTTGCTATTAAAGCTTGTAAATTGGATTTATCTCCAGTCTTCCTTTGTTGCTCGTCATGTCATCGTCTATGGCTGCCCTCTCGCTGTGTGCTCTGATTGTTCCTACTTTCTTCCAAGATTATGTATTTCTGGCTCCGGTCCAGCCCTGTTTATATTTAGTAGATATTCTCTGTTAGTTCCTGTGAATAAAAGCTGAGTTTGGATTTACTCCTTGTCCTCTGGGTCCTGCATTAGGGTCCTACTTTGCTTGCCTCACACAGCAGTAGCATTACAGTTTCTGGGTCATGCCAGGTGCAAAATATTGGAAACCACTGTTTTACATTATGTTACGTTATAATTTATTACGTTTTAGCACTTATCTGCATCCCATAATTGTCACAAATGTTCAGCAAATGTTCCATAGTCTTGATTTTAAGATATTTGCCTCATACCGCTCTCTGTTCAACCCAACATACAGTATGATGGAGGTGAATAGAATTTTAGTATGGACAGAACTACAAACAGGAATCCCAAATTACATTTAAAAAGCTCATCAACATCTTTCCAGGAATACTGTCTCAGTTACTAATACACAGGTTTTGCAGTATCCTTTTAAGGGACTAGTTCTCAGATTAAAATACAGAATGAAAACTAAGATAAGATCATTTTCATAATTTGATGAACTGAACTGTTAAAAGCAAAAGGGGTTGCAAAGACCACACCATTACCTGTGAGCCACAAGACTTACAAATGTCCAAAATATTGGCTATGAAACAGTATTCAGTTATCTATACAGTATCAGTGTTCTACACTGTGCAGTTATTAGCCTAATAACCAGGGTATAAAACTATGGAAATGATGCACATAGGTGCGTGATTGAGTTAGAGTTAAAACACAAGTATTAACAAGAGTGCTCAGTTTCGGTGCACACCAACCTGCAGTGAACCACCATGGGCCCAGCGTTGGTCAGGGTCTTAGACTTGACTCTCCTAATAAACCCCAGAAGGCCTGTGGCGTGATATGGTACACCGTGGTCCGGCCAGCCTGTGAAGTGAAACTGTCGGATCTCCCGGATCTCATGAGCCCCTCTCTGAGAGTCGTCATGTTAAACACACAAAGCAAAGAGGATATGGTGAGAAGTGCACAGATGTATGAAGTCTTTCTAAAGGAAATACAAACTGAACTGAATACAAACACATTCTTCATCGTGATTTGGGGCGGGGCAGGGTGTGTGTGTGTGTGCGTGTGTGTGTGCAAAGTTTCATTATCTAACAATAAATATGATATTCAAGGCCAGTGTAGTCCCATTTCTTCACCAACTGTAGCACATCTGTGTCACACTTATATACCTTATGCAATATGTCACATTTATTTTCTGGGCACTATGCAACAGTATATTACTTTATATTATATTAGTATATATGTTTATTCTCTTCCTGGACATTGCCTGACAATTTTATAAAAATGTCACAGTACACTGCAACACTTCGAATGCGATTATGCTGTCTTAACCAATATTTAAAAGAAATGATTCCATTAGGTTGGATTGGGAAACCTTTTTTTCCTCAACAACATTAGGATTCTCCATAATGTTTAAGGGCTTTAAACTTAAAATATAAAGTGCCCTTAGATATTTCGTTTTGTGAATGGTGCTTTATGAATAAAATTCCATTGGGGTCATGAGCAACATTAAAATGCATTAGATTACTTTGACTACAAGGTCATTTTCTGTGTATATAATCTGAAATGCTTAAGTTAGACCATGTGGAATTTCAATTAGTGGTAGCATATCTTATATTACTGAAGTGGTATCTTGTATGTTGTTTGGAAGGGAAAAACTCATGATCTATGTGCTGCTTTCAGTCTATTCATCCATGTGGTATGTAGTTTGACAGGGCTGTATGCATTGCTACTTACCAACGAAATACCAATATTATCCATTATTCTTCAAAGAGATGTTTTAAAAATATAATCCCTTTGCCTTATAGTGCTAGAGAAAGTGTATACATGTCCTTGCTTCAAACATTCTCTTAGAAAGGCTACATCTGAAAATTTATGAATGTATTTTCAATTTAAAAAAAATAAGTGTTTAAAAGGTTAAAAGTGTACCTTCTCTACAGCAAAGGTCCTGATGACATACTCTGACAGCAGCTCAGTCTCTATCAGTGTCACCTTGATGTCTCTGTAGATCTCCGTATCATCAGGCCAGTACTTGCAGCACTTCACCTGAGAGTGACAAAACAGTGTTTTACACATCATCCTCACATGCTATATTTTACCTGCAATCCATTTACATTAACAACGCTCTACTCCACTGCACACGCTCATATTAGAATTTCTGTAGGTTACTAGGCCATCATTTTTTCCAATAAAGATAATTGTCACATAACATTAGCCTCCATTTGCCACCTGATATTTCAGCTTTTGGAGCATTTCTTTCGAATCAAAATGAGATTTGCTCCATATTAGTTTCGGCCCCCGGTCAAGGATCTGCTGTAAATGGGAATCTTATGTATCGATGGGAGAGTTCATTCGCACATTATTGCTTTTTCATTCTCATGTCGATAATGTGAAAATGAGTCTAAAGGTGGACTGTGCACAAACCTGGAAGGGAACAGTATAGGTGCCAGGGTGGTGTGCAATTTCTCCACCTTAAATTTTTGACTAGCGTGGAGAAATAGGACAAAACATTAAAAAAATAAAAATAAAATTGTGTACACCAATTAAATGAGGAGGATATAATGACAATCCAATATTGATATGAAATAATAAACCCTCAGCTGTTTAAAACAGATTTCCCAACAGAAATCTAAAACACCCCACTGGAAATATTACTTGTATTAGGTATCATAAGAGTGCAAAATTACCCCCTCCCCACTTCCCAATTAAACTGTTGATACAGGGGGAGTAAGGCTGGTAATAGAGATTGAGATCGTGGAGGTATATCAAAGAATGATAATTTTTGATGAGTTATAAATGCGACATCAGCCACAAGTAGATTCAATTTTCATTCCCGGCGTCTATGCACTGATTACGAATGAAATGAGATTTTGGTTTGTGGAATGACACAGACAGAGGGGGACTTTGAGGTCCTCTCTCTGACACCCCTGATGACTAATCCCTGATGACAATCACAAATCCACCGTCCACTTCCAGCCAGATTGAATTAGGCAAAAGCCATTACCTTATTAGATCTCTCTGAATCAGGCGCCTAGTTTGTGGGGGGGAATTAACCTTTGGGCTAAAATATGCCAGCATAGACATGGATGTTCTTTTGTGTGGGCACACTTGTGATCATGTGACCAAGTGTGCGCAGGTCTTAAAACTTCTTCACTCATATGGAGTGTATAGAAGAGAAGCACATGGCGCATCACCTCATCTCACACACATCAGCACACTGACTTCCAAACCAAATCTGTCATACATTAAAGTGTGCCGAGCACCGCCCCTGTGTGTAAAACCAGTGGGACAGAGGATGCGTGTGCTTCCCTGTGTGTGTGTGTGTGCCAGGATTTCCCAGAGTTCATCAGCAACTATGCCGAGCAGATGGCCCACTGTGATATGGCGGAGTGATTTTATAGGGCCCTCTGTGGAGCTGCCGTCACTGTGACCAACTGTGCCTACCGCCTGCCATTGGACAAGGATCATATAACAGACGGTTTGGGGGCCGGGGCCCGCCGAGTATGGTGCCGAAACTAAGCAGGTGTGGAGAAGGTGTGGAGCGGGGTGGGCTGGGCTCCGCTACTGTAGAGGAAAGGCCTAATGAGGTACCTAGAGATGGGGCTATGAATCATTATCAGCTCTCCTACATTTAAGCCCCACCAAAAATGCACATCAGCAAAATCAAGGTGTGCCTCTGTTTAAGGGGATTTCAGTGTCAATGTATTTAAAATTCTCAGAGAAAATCCTGTGGCAGGCAAAGCATTACACTGTATGTTAAGACCTTCATTTTCTCTTGATTATAACCTAACCAGGAGGAACTAAAGTGCGAGTTAAGTGGAACAAATTAGGACTGAAGCAGGGTTCTGGGTTCCCCCCTGCGCCCCCGAGGTAAGCCATATGCTGAAGTGAACAAGAGAAGTCAAGGCTTTACCATTAGTTTGAACATTATGAACTGTCCTCACTACTCAATAACAGTCCCCTTTTGCCCAATGAGGACAACATTAAGAGATGTTCCTGCTCGCAGGAGCTGGCGGCTTCAGCGGAGTCTAATCTCCTGTTATAGAACCACTGAGATGAAACAGTAGTCAGACGCCTGGATGCCTCTCTGGTAATGAAGGCCATCAATCAGTTTCTTCTCACTTCTCACTGATCAGATAGATGGAAAAAAGAGCTGGCGGCACACGAGTCCCATGCTTCACTAAGTCAGCGGGCGCGCACACAAACATCTGGGCACTGATGTTCAAAGATAATAATAAAAGGTGTCTCAGTTTGCCTTGAAATGCAATCAGGCTGTCAGTCGACTGGGGGCAAGGTAATCTTATTTGAGATCTGTGGTTCAAGTGAATGCGTCATTAATACCCACCCTGCCCACTTCCACCAGGTTGGTCACCATGACGATAGCTGCAGTGTTCTCCTGCCAGACCATCCTCCAGAAATCAAATACCGTCTCTTGCATGGGGCCTATGAGAGACACAGAGAGAGGAAATTACATTTTTCAAATATTTTTTCCCCCCAAACAGACGTTAAAAATCTTACAGCAGCTTCACAAAAGTATTGGGGTGATGAGGTTTTGGTCAGGTTTTATTGCAGGGTAGCTCTCAAATTTTTAATTCAAAGTTTAAAAAAAAAAAAAAAATTGACCTGACTTTGTGAACAGGTCATATTCAAATCAGAGGGGCTACAAAGAAGTACAAGATGCTTTGATTCTTTACTTGTTACTGGCATAAAGGTGCCAGTGAAGTAGGAAAAACCAAGAACACTTTCCCTAAACAACAAGCAAACAAATGCTGGTGTGTGACTGTTTAATACAGTCTTAAATGCATATTACACACTGGTGGTAGTCTTCAAAACACTATAAGTTTGGCACAATGGCAGCATCTTGCAAGCACATCTTTATGTGGTCAAAGGTTCATCTGAAAATATGTTAATTTATACCGTGTTAAGTGGTAAAACTTTACATTAAAGCACATATATTTAATTATTCTAAATATTATGGCATATATATGGCATTTGGACTCTATTAGTCAGTGCCGTACACTTACTATTGCTTATTCTGCATGGCCATGTTCTAAAACCAGGAGGCCATTACCTAAGAGTTTTCCCTTCCTAATTACTGCCTAATAGGTGTTAGGATACAGAATTATTCATGAATCACTTTAGACTGCGAGACATATTCTGAGTTATTTAAGGTTATTTGGACACTATTAACACTTGCAGTTTAGCATTTTGTTATACAAGAACAGACAGCACCCATAAAATGTTTCACAGAAAGGACTCTTCTCGTAGTACTACCACCTTACAGACACAAAACTTTCTATCAGTGATTAGGATGTAGAGGGGTCAATAGGGTAAACCCTTAAATAGTCCAGTAGTTGCAGAATATGTCAGTGCAGAATAAAGAATTTGTAAGTGCTTTCAAATGAGTGATAGAGAGACAATGCACTCTAATTTGTGCGCTAATATGCAAACAGTGAATTGCAAATTTGTGTACCTTAGAAAAATTCCCCGTTTCGACGTCTCCAAGTTTATTTTTGTTTTTATCAGTAAAAGGATTTGCTTGCTACAATATACTATCCATCACTAAATTTGGTAATATACTTTACTGCTTATGTGCATGCTGTGGGTAATGTTTTCTCATCAATAACGTCGGCTGCTTCTTCAGATTAACGTACACAGATAAATTTGGTGGCATTACTGTCATATTGGAACAAGAGAGTTTACAGGGCATTTTCTCCAACATTTTCACTTCACAGATCAAGCGCTGAAAGACGTGTCAGGTCCAATTTATTCACAGTGCTTCTACAACAGATTTATCACATAGTGCTTACTCTACAGCACACAGCTTAAAAACGGATGAAAACAAGAAAGGAAAATGAATCACAAATTTAAATATGAGCCTAACGGCTGTTCTTCTGTGTGCGCACGTGTGTGTGTGTGTGTGTGTGTGTGTGTATGCGCGCATGTGTGTGTGTGTGTGCATGCGTATGGCAAAGCTCAGAGTAATTACCACTTCATCTCATCTGCTCAACACCAACCTTTCCACCGAACCGGACCCAAATGTGTCTGGTGAACATCAAAATAAATGAGCAGAGAGCCAGTCAATGCCTCCAATATTTAAAACTTCACTAAGCAATAATTGTGGGCTGGATTTAATTATTATTCTGGTTAATTAAAATTATTAATATTAGTTTTAATCAAGCACCAAGTTGAAAAAAAATTACTTCTGACAAATTAATTAGTGAATGCAAATCTCCACAACTGTGCATTCTCCTGAGTTGGCCCAAATTACCTGGAGACATAACAAATTATGCAGACCCACATAGAGACACAAGCTAAGACACAACATGGAAAATACACAAGCTGCTGGCATTTTGTTTGTCATTTATGTGGCAGGTAAATTTAATAAACCTTAGGCCATCGAAACCTGTTAAAACTCGGGTGATACACTACAGAGTCATGGAAAAGAAGAAAAAGAAAAAGTTTTTCACAGGATCAAACAAAGTACAGTAAACAACATGGCATTGCTGTTACTGGATATAAAATCCACGTTACAGTTTTTAGCATACTGTACCTAATGTGGGTTAAAAGAGAATTACACTGCACCTCCTCTTGCTTTAGTCGACAAAGAAACTCTAGTCCATAACATGACATTCAGGTTAATCGTAGGTCCTTTTAGACCAGATAAGGTAGGAGTACAAAGTGAAAAATGAAAATTCCATTTGGATTTTCACTTGAAATTTGTGTTGTGGGCTATGCAGATGACTTTCACCTGCAAAAGTAGGGTTCAGATTCCCTGTGAGGTAATTACCAATGGGGATATTCTCCTACAATTAATGAAAATATGAAACAAATACAAAAAGATTACATTACAGCCCCATTTCATAATAGAAAACCCTTCAGCAGACATCTTATCAGCTTCAGCAAAACTATTTTGCTCTTATTTGGAGACCTTGCCCTGAACTTTAATCCAAATACATTTAGTCACCCCTGGCTTAGTATAATACATATTCCAGCAAAACTATTTTTCAATATTAACAATACTCATAAAATCAAAGCAATTTTAAAAATGCTGTAAGAGATTGATATTCTGTGATTATCTTTAACATTTTTACAAATACTCTTTAGTAACCACATCCTAGGACAAAACATTTCCATGGTAAACAAATTTGAGAAAGGACATACTGTACTCTTGTACAAGGCTGTATACTACGTAATGTCTTTCTATTTATATAAATGATAATAAGCCAGATATAATGCATACATACAAGGTATTCAAATCACATTATACTTGTATGTAAATAAATATTACTACATAATACACTCATACTACATAATGTGCTGATATCAATGAATTATGTATATCACTGTAATCATAAGGCAACCATGTACAAAACATAATGCAACCATGTTGTTTAAATGTGAGCAATATTGCTGAGCATGAGGCATGGCTTTAATATTGCTCAATCATGAATCATAGTCTGTACTATTTATAACGATGAGTCATCCATGACCAACATGTTAGACAATGCTCAGCCAATCAGAAGTTGTCATCACAGGCTCATCAATAAGGCTGCAACCTAGAACTGATGTTACTGTAAATAGACTGGCACTTTACCTAGAAATTTGGCATTCCCCAGTTTCTAACTATCCAGCTACTGCTAGCTGTTCAGTGACCTATGTGGAATCCCCAGTTTTTCCCATTTCAGTCAATAATGGGCAAGTAGGTATAGCCAATCACACGGCACAATTTGATCACATGATTAGACTAAGCCATCATTAGCATATGTTATCACAACATTAGTTGCCTGAAATGATCCATGTTGTTTACTCTCCACTTCAGATAAATACAGCCAAAGTATACAAAGGGTACTAAAACATCCACGAATATAAATATTGTGTTATACATCTTTGAAGAGCAAAGAATCCCAGTGAAAAGGGTTCCTGGAGGAGATGACTAAGATCAAGGCAGCATGGAGGAAAGTTAGCCAACTATCAGAGCTGCAGAAAGGTGTGATGAAGAAAGGGGTGCCTAAGAAGTACAAAAAGCAGTCCATTCCTAAGGCCTTAGAAACTGCTAAGCAAAGACTCACAGCCTTGGCTAACCACCTGAAGAGGTACACCAGAGAAACAGAAGCCAGAGAATAAACCAGATGTTCTCCACTGAACCATCCAAGGTGTACTCTCAGTGGCTGGGGAACAATATAAGAACAGCCCCCCCACCCAAGGTTGGAGATGTAACAATACTGGAAGAGCATATGTGGGGAGGATCTGACACATAACAGCAATGCTCAGTGGCTGGTGGATCTAGGAGCAGCCCACCCTGAAATCCAGTAACCATTACAGTGGCAGACATTCAGGAAAGTACCTCTAATATGAAAAGTTGGACAGCACAAGGCCCTGACATGATCCATACCTACTAGCTAAAGAAGCTAACTGTCCTTTATAAGCACCTGGCAGGACAAATTAACCAGCTGTTAATGGATAAGACACATCCAGAATGGCTGACCAAAGGCCAGAAAGACTTGACTCCCCAGAACAGACCAGTCCTATCCAACTACCGGCCAATAACTTGCCTCAATACACCATGGAACCTCCTGTCAGGCATCATAGCAACCAAGACGACCAGGCACATTACTCAATACATGAGCAGGGCCCAGAAAGGAATTGGCAGAAACACCAGAGGTACAAAACACCAGCTACTATTAGATAGAGCAGTCACCTGGGGCTGTAAGACCAGACTGACCAACCTGTGGACTGACTACAAGAAAGCCTGTGACTCAGTGCCTCACACATGGATCCTGGAATGCCTGGAACTGTACAAGTTCAACAGGACCCTGTGAGCCTTCATCAGGAACTCAATGGGGATGTGGAGGACAACACTAGAGGTCAACCTCAAGCCAATTGCACATGTCACCATCAAGAGTGGGATTTACCAAGGAGATACTGCTGTTCTGCAAAGTCCTAAATCCCTCCATCCAGATCATTAACAAGACTGTGGAAACCTGTCTGAAGAACTAAAGTGCTCAGTGGAATAACATTATTAATTATGAAATTATTAGTGGCTAAAACAAAAGGTGTTTTTATACTACATTCTAATATATCACATTGTATTGTCATTTTTTTATTTTGTTTTGCTCTAGTATGAGGAGCTGCAGCAGCTCCTGGATCCTATTACTGTAATGTTTGTGCTTCTTATTGACTTACGCCTTCTGCAACAACCTAATTTCCCTCAGGACATCAACAAAGTGTCATCACCATTTTATTCACTTGATTGATCAAGCCATGTTTGATCTGCTTACTGTGGTGCCTAAACAGATCCCAACTGTCATGCCTCTAATTGCACAACATTGTGTGACAGAGTTTAAAACATCTATTTCTAACAACACTGAAATTAAATTAAAAATACTTTCTGAAGAAATTATGAAAAAGAGAGGATTCAAAACTAACCTTTATATCTGCTAACAAGTTCCCAGCCTTTTCATGCTTCTCTCATTGGAGAAAAAAAACAAAACAAAAAATCCCCAGCAAAAATACAAATAGTTGTGTCTTTTGAAAAACAGAGAAATGAACTCCTGATTTCTCCGTATCTCAACTGGAAAGCTAGAGAGTTGGAACGAGGCTAGTCCATAACTTCCATCTGTATTCCCCTACTTCCTCTGCTTTGCATGTGGTGGCATCTTGATTTAACTGTAGGACTTCGATCTTCAGTTCCCATATCTCCAATAACTACCCAACCTGATTGAGCCACCCACTCCGCTACCTCCTACACTTGTCCCTGAGGGAAGATACACACTACTGAGAAGTTTGGGAAAGGAAGAATGAGAAGCAGGACAGCTGGTGTGTAGGACTTCGGTAACACAATAACACTTGGCATTATAAGGTAAACCATCCAATGGGAGGCTCCTGCCAAGTTTCAGCCAACCAATTTATGTTTCGTTGTGAATGCAGAGACGGGGAATGGGTATGGATGGCTTCCTGGACTTGATGACACCCATGAGGAAGCGAGTGTGCTTCTTGACAAGCAGATATAGAAGAACAAAGCGATCTGTAACACAAACAATTTGACAACTTTCACACAGAAAGGGTGGACAGCTTCAGATTTTGAGGAAGGAATTGTTTTTAGATTCATTCCCTAAAGGAAAAAAAAAAAACTCTATTGAAGAGTATCATTCTTTTAAATTTGTTTCCCCCCCCAAAGGAAACAAAACAAAACAAAAAAAGATTTGTCAAATCTCCTGTAAGCTGGCACGTCCCACTGCAGTTAATGAGTTGTAAAAGTGGAGCTTTTACAATATTGAGTTGTCAAAAACTAGTTTCATTAAATGAAAAAAAGCTAGAAAGAACTGTAAAAATGGATTTTCCTGACAAGTCACCTCTAGTCTTTAGCCACAGATGGTGCTGGGCCCGCCACACGCAGCCAGAACAGCTTCACTGCACCCTTGATTGATTGATTCTCCAACTCTCTGTAACTCTACTAAAGCCACAGAATACAACTGTTTCTAAAGATATTCCCTCATTTGGCATTTTGATGATGATGATGTCTAACACAACAGCAAAATCACCCCTTGGTCTTCAGTTGGTTTGAGATTTGGTGACTGCCAATAATAAAAGTAAAAGACTCATATCATTTTCACATACATCAAAACATTCAGTAACCCCTCATACTTGATGGATTGGGGCATTGCCAACAGAATAGAAATGTTTGTCAGATTTTACTGCCAGGGACACGAGTTTAGGCTTTTCGTTTCTTTTGTCTATAGTATAATGCTGTGAGGGGATTGCAAAGACTTTTCAAGGGGAGAGTGGTCAGCTAACCAGGACCCTGACATTGCTCAAACCTTTAATGTTCAAATTTAGCTGACTTAATCTAAACAAAGGTCATGGTATATTGGGAACACAGATGTTAATTCTTACAGTTATTTATGGAAGATGGGAGCAATGTCATCTGGATTACACGAGGGCCAGATTAGAAAAAGCACATACAGTTGGCTTGTGAGATGAACAATCGTATTAGGTATGAACACCTTTATTCTTCAACACGGTTTGAACTCCTTAGGCAAGCTTTCTTGTAATTCCTTTAAGTAGTCTTTAGGAATAGTTCTCCAGGCTTCTTGAAGAACATTCAAAACTCTTCTTTGGATGTTGACTGTATTTTGTCAGTCAGATGTTTTCCAGAGGTGTGGTGGATCAGCTACTTTTCTGTGCTCAAAATTCCACTAAGTTTGACAAAATCCCCAAGACCACTGGCTAAAATGCAGCCCCAAACCATGACAGAGCCTCCATCATGCTTTAAAGATGCTTGCAGATTCTCAGTGTCGTACCTCTCTCCTGACTTCTTCTGTACATATTGGTGATGTTTTGAACAAAAACTTTCAAATTTGGGTTAATCACCCCATAAGACCTCAGTCCAGTTCTTGTGTAATTTGGCATAACTCGTCCTTTTCTCCCTGTTTCCCTTGAGAATGACTTCTTGACAGTCACAATTTTTAAATTAAGCTCCGACAAAGAGCAGCTGAAGGGCCAGATGCATCTCTCTGGTCCTGTGTCTGATCTTTGCTGGATTTTTTTCCCTATTTCTCAAGGACATGACTTTCAAATACTGCTCATCTGCAGTAGATAATTTTTAGAACTGACACTTTGCTCAGATTTTTAAAGGACACACTGCACACCATGCCAAGATATGCCAAGTTTTCAGCTAACAGCTCTTTGGGAATCACTTTTTTTTTAGTGCAAATATATTTTATGCCTGTTAAACTGTTACCTTTTTTTGTACATTCAACTGAAGATTTCTTTTGATAGGCTGCTAGTAACAAAGTGCCTAAAGATATAATCATCCTTTGCTAAGTTGTCTGTTATGTGTACACACAACACTGGTTCATCCCCTGAGTTAGGTGCCTTTTGAGTCATGAGTCATAGGTGTTAAGTGGCTTAACAAACAACAACATTCCTCTGAAAATTGACTAAAAATTAGTGAAAAAGCAGCCAATGCCCAATGAAAACCTTTGAAAGACCTTCAGAAAGCCTGGGGAACTACTGCTCAAGACAACTTAAAACATGGGGCTCTTCTTCAAGAGAGCCGGTGTGGGTATACCCAATATTCTTTTAAACTACAGATTCTGAATATTTTATTTAAACACAGTCAAAATTAATTTCTGCTATCTTTAAGATAAAAATAATGAAGTCTCAAAAGCTTTAAAAAAAAGAAAGAAAAAAGAACACTATTAAAAATCAAATAATCTTGATAACTAGCTGTACTGAGGGGAAGCTTACACTCTCAAAGACGAAGCCCACAGGTTATTTTCAGAGAAAATCAGTTTGAGAGCTCACTTGAAGAAATACAAGCAGAGAGCACTGTTTGTAGTACAGAGTGCGTGGTGCCTAGTTGGAGAAGTTTGGAAGAGGCACTTCACAGAGGAAGAACACAAGTAGGAGCTTCACTTCCAGCTGTCAGAGAGCTAACACTGCTGCAGCTGATGCTGTGTTTTGGGACTAGGCCTGCTCCTCCTCAGAAGCAAAGAGTGTGACAGCTGTAGAAATCCCCAAGCCAGGTATGCCACAAAATTCCTGATCAACACATTCACATAGACACTCACAGACAAACATGCAGGTTATATTTCCCTCTTGCCCATTAATATTACATGTGGCAGACTTTGGCATAATGCACACTCACTTATCATTGATTTGCTCTCTCTCTCTTTCCATCTCCCAACCCCACACCTCCCCTGCTGGGCTTGGAGATGTTAACCTGTAAATAATAAAACTTTTGCGCTCCTGGTGACATTTGCTGCTTGTGATGGAGGGGAGGGAAGAGAGGAGAAGACCAGAGGGGGGAAAGTTTGATGAAATTGAACCCTTTCCCAAGTCATGAATATTTTCCACATCACCAGGAGGATGCAAGGGTTATCACAGCTGTTTGCATCCCGGTGTCTGTGTAATTCACAGTCTCCACCAGGAAGCAGCTCATGTCTGATCGGTATTTAAAACGATCTGCAGGACATAATAATGGGCAGAGAAAAGGCGTCGATCTGGGAGGGGTGAGGCGCATGCACACATTCAGTCTAAGTAGGTGAGCTGCAGTTGGAGTTACTGACAGTTATTATATCGCTGCAGCAAAAAAAAAAAAAAAAAAGAAAGAAAAAAAGCTCTGGATGAGAGAATGACCTACATAATGAGGAGCAGAGCTTGGGTGATGAGGCTTTTATGGAGTGACAGCTGTTCTACCTGCCGTTGTCACCTTGACAGAGCAAAGGGACTCGTCAATAAACCCCAAACTAATGAGTGTCATTGTAGTTTATAGCGTTAGAGAACGGGGACAACGTTATCCCACCTGTCTGCCATATTAAGCACACCCCAAACCACCTCCAAAACCAATTTATGACAAAGATTTTTTAGCTTATCCAGCAGTACTGCGGGTCTCATTTTTTGAGCTACTGCTGGTCCCAGTGGACTTGAGTGGAAGTGTCACCCACTGAAAAACTTTACTGGGGGAGAGAAGAAGACTACTCCCTCATTTTCAGCAAGTGTGCCAATGCCCAGGTGCTCTTTTCAGGTGCTACAGTATGCCGTTTGTCTGAGAGAGACAGGTCTGTGTCTGGCTTTCCTATCATCTCTGGCTGCTCTTTGCTTCAGTGTCAGCAGACTGAGGCTTCCTTCCTGTCAGTCTGCCGGAGCTGATGATGAATTATAAAAGGGCCTGGTCTCCCAGAGAATACAGATGTTTCCACACTCTCTCTCTTACACACACACACACACACACACACACACACACACACACACACACACCTCGCTCTTTCGTACTGGATGGTTCTACACAGTGGAAAACCTTATCATGCTTGCGATACAGTCGATGGAAAATGAGGACTTATTATGCAAACTCAATGAGAAAACAGGGGCTAATTAACTTGAATGGAAACGCGTTTGGCTTCTCGAGCTTTTCATCTTAGAGAGGGCCTTGTTTGCAATATTTCTTTGACTGCTGATCTCCTTATGCATATTTTTAAATGAAATGTGGAATGCTCTTAATGACTATAGGACAATTATAGAAGTCATAATAATCCAGACGAAACTCTTTCAGAGTTGAATTTGCCCGTTACAGCTCCTTGTTTTTGTGAACTCAAGGCCCACAGGGGAGAGCCGGCACTTGACAGCTCAGTGTTGAGTGCCGGACTCAGTGGTCAGTGCGAGGCACTTCAAATTAGATGCCATTCATACAGGCAGATGTGCAAACCGAGCGGCCACTGCCTGATTAGTATGCCATCTCTTTCTGAAGTAAGAGCAAACAGAGCGTTGTTTTAATTGAGACACTGAGGAAGAGAGGCAATGCACTAATAAACAGGTAATTATGCAACTCCCAGCTCCGCCAAAGCAGATTGTGAATCCATTAAGGCCTCTTCGCAAAAAAGGCCTCTCTCTTTCTTTTTTTTTCTTTCTCTCCTTCCACTGTTTTTTTTTTCCTTAAGTGATATGTAAAATCCCCATGCATGCTGCCCTGTTGTGTGGGAGTGAAGCTCGCAATGCAAAATTCATAACAATTAACCATCAATCAGACTTAACCTCTGGGGTCACGGTAAGTGCTCCTCACTCTGCGAATCTGCCGGCCAGATTAACACAGTGACAAAATGTGCCTGTACATGTCAGCTAATCCATTTATTTATTCAGCCTACTCCCCAGACTGCCTGATTAATGGCTCCCACACCACCGACGGAAGGAAACAGACAGCGAGAGAGCATGCTGCAATGCTTGCTCAGAGGTGCGTAGGTATGTGCGGTTGCGTGTGCACACCGAGAGGTACCAGACTCCCTGAACACACACCTGACTGAGCATCAAAGAGCAGTTTGCAAGAGTGTATGTAAACAACGATGGGGATGTTCAGATAGATATTCGTGAACACCTGCACACATCCATCTGCCCAACAAACAGACAACGCTAAATTTTCACCACCCACACAATCCCATCCAGAGAGTCTTGCAGTTTTTAGAAAGTTTCATTCTTACCCTGAGTGGCGATGTAGTGATTTGGCCTGTGGTAACCCTGCAAACAGGAAAAACAGAGGAAAGAAGAAAATATGAGAATCACTTTACATTCCTTCTACTCCTGAAAGACCAGCTGAGAGGCTAAAAAAACAGTGCTTTTGACATTTAGTCTTCTTTTTAACCTTTGCATGCAAACTCAGTACATTTCAACAATGCAAAGCATTACATTAATCACTGAACAGAACTGAACTGTAGGGAAATCCCAGTTAACATGCTTTTGTTTCAGATGCCCTGCATTTCTTCAGCCACAGTGAACTCTTGCTTCCATGTTGCTCCGCAACAAGAGGAATTTTTTTTGAGAGAGAGATTTGTGCGTTGCTTTCAAGAAATACTCTGCATATTAAGTCTGCCAGCTGTTTGCCACTGCACACCCTTTCAACTCTTTGTTTCAACACGCATGACTGAAAGCACATGATGGATGCCGCAAGATACAAGACTCAAAAACACTCTCCATCACACACTCTATATGCGGCACACCTCTGGAGTAAGCAGCCAAAGTGTTGATAATCCCCAAGATACAACTAACAGCACTGATCTTCACAACAGGCCCCTAGTCTCACGGATTACTCTAATCCCTTCTAGTTTTCATTTGTCCAATTCCTTGTCTTCTCTCCAGAGATATGAGGCAGGAAACAAAACATTAGGACTTAAAGGCTCTTCCCCGCCCCAGCCTCCCCTTGATTGTCTACCCCCCCTTCCCATCCACCCCTGCTGCTCTGCTTATCTCACTCATATTCAATTTAACTTGGACTGTGATTAACGCTCCTCCAATGAAAGGAGAAAGACACAAAGGATATTTTCCTCACTCACTCTCTCATCCACAGGGCTCCTCCAGCTATTCAACTGTCCTCCATTTTTAATGACTTCTTTATCTCTGGACTGAGGAGGAGATTTGTTTGTGCTTTCATGTATGTTCTGTCAAGTAAAGTGGAGGCCCAATACGCTGCTGGATTAGAGAGGGAAAGACGGAAAGAAAGGAAGGGCCCTGACAGTGAGTGTCAGGTGAGTAGAGCTTACTATAAACGGGCTCGGGGCTTTGTGTAAGCATGTTACGTTAGGTACATAAGAGTATTTCTTTATTGACCAACCCAAGAAGCTAAAATGTAGAAATGCCAATATTGTACTTAACTGAAAAAGTACTTTTTTTTTTTTCCAAGGATGTTAAAATTAAATGATGTGCTGTGGTCTTTGTATTTTATTGGACTGCTGATTACAGTGATCATTAATTCTTTCCAGTAAGAAAAGCTGGCGTGTGGAATGTCTAAAATATGCAGCATGAAGTGTTTTAGCCTGTGGGTATGAACTGGCATTTTCAATTGGAATATCATTAGATAGCCCACTTTTGAAAATCCAGGGTCCTTACTATACCTCTATAACCTGGAAAATGTGTTTACATAGGACTGTTTCACTTTGTCAAATACATTCTGGAGAAAACAGTAATATTTCCAGATTTTCTCCATCTAGCATTTTTCCTTTTTAAACCAATCTAGAATGGACATGTAACACCCTTATGCTATCCTACAAATAAGTCATAGGCCACATTACTAAAGGTAAAAAGAAAGGAAACTGCCCTGAAGCAATCCCTAAGGCCTTTAAAACTGAATTATCATTATAATCATTAGGTTTTTCACTTAGGTTCTTCTGTGAAGGGTCACATGAATAATCAGTTAGAAAACAGGGGGAAAAATATATGAAATATATGTATCTGTTTACTTTTATTTTATCATTGTATGTCTACTGCATTTCTCTTTTCTCTAAATTTGCCTTCTTTCTTCTTAACTGGATACGTCTTAAAACAAAACAAAACAAACAAACTTCAAATTAAACTGAATCAGAGACAGGAAAAAAAAAGCAAAGTGAAATCTGGGGTTGAACTGTTGCAATCTCAGCCATAAACTCATGAGAATAGGTTTCAAGTAGACACTGAGCTGTTTAAAGGAGCCACAAGCCACAAATGTCATAGAAGTCTATGAGCCAAAACATACACAGTGAGCACTTCTAAGTAAAAATAAATAAATAATAATAATCTTGAACCAAATTACCATAAGTAGTCGTCCCCACTGCTTATTTTCTGCCCCAAAGCCCCATGCAGGATTAAGCCAGCAAGGAGGGATGGTTGGATCTATAAGGCAAAGGTTAAAGTTTGCATCCCACCTCCCGTGCGCTGTTAGCTTTAGGATACAAAACCACTTGATGAGGAGGTTAGAGTCTGTTGACTTGCTTAAATACTACAAAAGCCAGCTCATCCTTTTTTATGCCTCAAGTCATTGTGGAGTCAGACAAGTTTGAAAAAGCAAACTACTGCATGCTGATGGTGATAGTCTTGCATATGCAGTACAGGTACGTAGTACAGTGGTATGCAGCTATGCTAAATATCAGCGTTTTGTGGTTACACTGATAAAACTGCAGTATGGATGAGATAATGTTTTCTGCTGAGGCAAATTAGTAGTCAGTGAACATGAACATTTAGGAGACAGGAGCTCTGTGAACAACTCAGTGATTTCCGCACGAGCCTGCAAATTCATCGAACCACTGCATCACCCCAATATCCAGTTAAAAGACCCAGCAAAAACCCATATGTACACACACGACTCTACAGCAAACAGGCTATTACACTATGTTTCCCTGCCTCCTAAATGTTTATGAAAATACTCAATCAGCTGGAGAGAAAGGAAACATACTCGAATGGCTCGACATAATCGGCAGTGTTATAGAGTACAATAACAAACACTGTGGGAAATGTTCTACACATAAGAGTTTATTAGGCAGGACGAGCTTTTAGATGGGTTAAAAAGCTTTCTGAAGAGCAAAAACATCATTACCCATCTGCCTGCATTTCTACTAAGTACTTTTCCAATGAAGCTGGCAAAGCAATGGAAATCCTTTTCAATCAGGGCTCTCTTTAATATGCGTATATTCTTATCTTATAATGGGACCCTCTCTATTGCGAGCGTCTTCTCTGCAGCGCCACTTTTTGCAGCATAATGGGCCATAAACTGAATGGTGGGAAAGGTAAATAATTTAAGCCCCCTGCATTTGCTGTGGCACACCTTGCATTATGAATTTATGTTTGAAGGCGTAACAAGAGATTACAAATTACCACATTAGAGGAATGGGGGAGGAGAAGATGGGATACAGAGTGAGGGTTCTCTCCTGAGCAGAAAAGCACTTAGGGAGTCAGGTACATCACCAGCCCATTACACATGGAGCGGAAGCATCTGCTTAAGGAGACCAGTGAGCTGCGGTGATTGGTCACATCCTGCTACTAACACTGCTATTAACAGTAAATCAGGTCAGATCAGGGGTTTCTGTATTGTGTGAGCTAAGTGAGTTAGGACTGTTTTAAACAGGAACCATGTCTGACGCCACTTTTTAATAACTTTTACTTACTGTAACAGTATGCCAAGTCATTTCAGTGCATGTACAAGTTGTTTTGCAAGGGCTTCCCTGAGGTAAGGAGTGTAACCAAGCCTCTGCAGTTACTGCTGTGTCTAGTTTAATTTAGGGCGTCCTTGAGAGTTTTTCAGTATCTAAGAGGAAAGGAATCAGCAGCTGCCTTATGTGGACATGAAGCAGAGAGATGATCAAATACGGTTCCACAATCTGTCAAAACTTTCCTCACTAGAATAACAACAACCATAACAGTTGCTTGTTCAGAAGTGTAACATAAATGATTTTAAACATTTCCTAACCAACACGTCCTAAAATCGTGTGACTGTCCTCTGGAAGAACCAACGGTATCACTCGAGGAACTTTCCCATCTTGCTAAAAAATATCTTATGAAATAGAGGCGGATGGGTCGACATATAAATGATCTAACTTGAACATCAGAAACTATATTTCAGCCGGGCCCACTATGGTCAAAAATGTTATTTACATAGGCAGTAAATTATATTTTACATTTTAGCTCTCTTCTGGAACCTTCCTGCACTTCCAGCCAGATGCAGGAAGAACAACAGCAAGACCCCCAATCCAGAACACAGGAGGCATGATATTAAGTCAGAACCAGCATAAAAGGAAGAGCTGGGGTGGAGGTGGGTTGCAAAGCAGCTTATAGATATGCAGGAATTGCATGCTAAGGCAGGCTAAGGCCCCAATCACACCAGAGGGAAAAAAACCAAACAGATTGGCAACATCCACGTGACCATGAAAAACTGATGGTTAGCAAGTGATTGCACACAATGTTTTTGCTGTCTGGGACCAATTGCAAATGGTCACAATAATTTTGTCCGCACCTTGGTCTCCAATCACCGTTTTCCCAATTGTGACTGCAGCCTAAAGCAACTTAAACAGTGCGATCTACAGATGATTTGCCACATATGGAGAGGGCTATCAGCTGACGCAGATGGCACTGAGATTAGCTGATCTGCTACAGCTACTGCTATGCTCAATTTTGCATCTATGACAAGAAGTAAATGCTGGTTTATACTGGCCATGACAGCAATATTCCCTTTGCTTTGATTAAACAGATTTAGTTGCCCAAATTTAACCAATCACAAATAATAGAAGTAGCAGCCCATAGCATAGCATAGCCTGACCAGTGCTAAAAAGCAAATTGGTCTGGAACCTCTCAGTTCAGGTTCCAAAGGATGTTATCAACGGATCCAGACCAGGAAGCCTCCAGATGCAATAGGTGATATCAAGGTAGATATGTTAGTAATTGTATCAAACCCAACTCATAGTAGATAAATGGTTTTGAGCGGACCTGCATAGGCAAGGGTAGGTGAAATTCTGTTTTAGCGGGACCAGGGCCAGGCACATTGTGCCACAGCAAATTACTAATGAGCTCTGAGATCCACCTGGTTCATAGGCTATGAAGGCCAGAAAACATGAATCAAATGAATCATTTATTGTGATAGTAAATTGAGTTGCATACAATAAGTAGCTGTTCAGCCGTTAATTCAATTTTGAGAATTTTGTCTGGTGTTACCAGGAAACGGTTTTAGAGGACACACTGATAACTTCAACTTGTTTTGTCTATGTATGCGCTTCGTTTCTGTTTGTTATGCCCAGTGCAATGTGTTATTGCAGTTTTATTTATTGTAACTTTACTAAGTAATTATCTATGAAACATCTCTCCCTTTTCTCATCTTTTTCATTCTCATTTATAATGTTGCACAGAGCAAAGTCCAAAACTATAACCTCAGTTTCCCCTCTGTGCGGGTTTGCCTTTTCTCTCTCCCAGTGCTGTCAGCCTCTGATCTTTATTCCTCTTAATATATCCAATGAACAGACTGATACAGAAGCCCTCTAAAGTCAAATAAAGGCGGTGTGTTTGTGTGTGTGTGTGTGTGTGTAGATGTGATGGACAGGCGGCAGGGCTACGCTGTCCCTCAGGCCCCCCTGTGACGGCGGCACCAGCGCCCTCTCTCCCCCCAAGAGGAAGCGCAGTGACCTTTGCGTTGGTGGCGCTGGCTGGTGTGTGTACTTACATCAACGTAATTTGCATTAATGTAATCGGAGCTCTGTCTCCCCTCCAGGGCCTGCAGTCTGACACGGGAGTGATCATCTGGAAGAGAGGCAGAGAGGAAGAAACCAGTGTTGAATTAATCATATTAACGAGGGCATCGGGAGAAGAAAACGGGGAGAGGGACAGAGACACAGACAGTAAAAAGGAATAGAGAGAAATTATAAAAGGAGGAGAGGGGTGATGGAGCAATAAAAGTATGGCCAGAGTGGCATCATACAGAGGCAAAAAATGAAATTGGCGCTGTAAAAATGTGTCGTGTCTCTGACCGTTTTCACATAACAGTCTTCATAACAAACACCACTATGCTATTGTCAGGTAAAATCTTAAATATGGAATTTGACGTTTAAAAAAAGAAAAAAAAATCAAAGTTATGATCAAAATAATTTTTCGTATGACTCAAAACAACCTTATAGATATTTAATAAATAACTTCACTGTGTAACAAAATAAACATGCTGCATAATAAACTACAATCATTTTAAATGTGTCATAGTAAGTGAACCATAGAGCCTTAGCTTTTGAGTTCAAATAATTCCAAATAATGGCCAGGTGACGTCATTTTTATTCTCAAGTTACATAATACCCTTTCTTTTGATTTCAATCACTAGAAATAGATCTTCAAAGTTTTTCCACGACAGCAGTTATTGAAGATGGCTCAACAGAACTCTTATAGGAATTAAGTGTAAAATCAACATGTCTTTCAAACACTGTATTTGCTATGTGTGTCATATCCTGCATTGACTTATATTTCATAACTGTAAAGACAGTACAGGAAGACGAATGTAAAAGTAGAATGGGAAAGGTCAAGGCTGCTCTTGTTGGCTGATAATAAAACTCTGTTTGAGCAGCTTATAGCCATCCAGTCACAAGCCTGGCCAATAAATCAGGCAGAAGAATGGGAACAAAAATTCATGAGCGCTGAGGAGGTGCTTTGTACACACATGCAATAATATTCCCATATCGGTTCTTCATGCGGTTCTCATCCTTCTTGGCAGAATCCCATGGCGCAGACTGTCCTTCAAAAAAGCTCTGAAAGGAGAGAAAACAGGACAGAGGGGGTGGGGGAAGATATGGTGTCATGTGTGAACACTCCAAATGATAACCAGGCTAAAGAATACATTCTTTCTCTTTCAGCGCTACGAAAAAGGAGGAAGGGAACATTGGCAACAGACAGATACATTCCCAGCGTTATTAGGCATGAAACACAGGGAGGATGGTGGATCCTAGGGAGCTGTGTCAAACAGCGAGTGCCATTAGGGCAGAGGCAGCGGGTGTCACACTCAAACCTCTCCTCCTGCGCCGCTCTGCTGGGCGGAGCAACCGCAGCGGCTGTCTGTCTCCCTCGTCTGAAGGACTCAATCAGCTCGTCGCGGGGAAAAATAAAGCCAGCTCATCGTCTACAGATCAAAACTGCTCTGCTCAGATTACCCTCATGAAATATTTATCATCTCTCACTGGGGAGATTTCCATTCTGATGGCACACCAGGCACAATTAAGCCAAATTATGAAAATACATCTACACTGCCAGTCCACTGCCGTTCAGCAACGGCGGGTGGGGCTGGCTCCGAGCAGACTAGCCCACAGAAAAACATGCTCTTCTGTCTTTTTGATAGTAAGCTAATGGACATTTGAAAAGTCAGCTAATACATTACAGTGCAGACCATCTGCAAATAAAGATTCGAGAACATTTATCGGACGTTAAAGAGAGTTCCTTTTAGTGAGGAGTAGGAGGCATCGTCTTCAATCATCACTGCTCTAAGACTTGATGGCTCGATTCATCTCAGTGCTGTGGCAGGGAGCAGGCAGTTTGTCTAGCATATAAAGGCCTTTCAGAGACCACACAAGGACATATTCCTGTATGAAGTCCTAAGGATTAGTGATTTCACTGAGAAACAGCTTTAATATGCTAAAAATATGTTCCATCCTTGCAGTGAAGATGGAAGCATGTCCCAAAGATGGATTATACAGGCCTCCTCTAGTGGCAGTATTTCTTGAGCAAATGCATAGCCCAATGTCGTCCTGTCGGTCTGAAGGATACAGGCCTAATATCAAGCCTGTAAGGACAAATCATCCTCAAGCACAAAGGCGTTACCTGGCAACTTTAAAATAGCTCTCTCTTAATCTGAGTGACCCCGCTATAGTCATATTCCTCTAGCTAGTTATGATCATGAATTCTCATGGGGGTAAAGTAATGAATGTCCCGAAAGGTAGAGATTACACGAAGGCTTTCAATTTAAAGGTTAAACGCGCATTTAGGGAATAAATGACTATTCACCAGATGCGTATGGGAAAACAACGGAAGGCTCCATCTGTAAAAAGGATTTAGCAGCAAAAGGTATGCGATGAATTGTATTTTACTACAGCTCATCTGCAGGTAGTTTTTCACCTTCCTCAATTATTCCCACTGGCAGAGATCCAACTTAGTATGTTTTTAATTACAGGCTACCTGCTACACTCCAGTCCCAGCACAGTTATTATGCTATCCTGATTCTTTGTCTGTAACCACTTAACTGTATGTGAAAAGCAGAATCATTTCTCTGCAAAGGGAGAAAACACCTGACACAAAGTACACACCATGGCAAAGTAAAAAAACAAAAAACAAAAACAAAAAACAAAACAAACAAAAATAAAAACAAACAAAAATGAATGGCAGAACAGAAGCAGAATCATTTAGTGAGTTGCTTCTGTATTAATTAATTAATCATTTACTGTGTGAAAAGAGGAGACTCATTCAAACTGACTAGTGCTCATTTGTGGCTGGAGCTTAAAGAATTTCAGGATTCTCACAATAGGCTAGATGCAACACACTTCTGTCGACATAAAACAGGCTGAACACAAGTGAAACACAGTGACGACACAGCAGCATTGATGAAGCTGAAACTTGCTTTCTGCTTCCTGTCTGCACAGCCAAACTGTGCACCAACGTGCAGGAGACTCTGGACATGCAAATATTTTGTTAAAGTCTGTAACACAGACGGCTTTATAAAGCTTTTACAAAGTATACAACATGGTTTTTGCAAGTTTGAAGTGCTTATGGTATCCCTTTTAATGATGTTATCCAATTTTCCAATTAAGAAATCTACAAGGTTCAAACTTGGAATTCATTTTGCTATTTTGTTGGATCGGACATATGATACTAGTTTATAATGAACCAGTCCAGTTTAGTCTTATACTAGTATTACATTTTTCTTCCAAATGACCACATTTTTATTATAAAAGTTCTGCTCTTTTAATGACTGATGAGGTATTAAGTATGCTTTCGAAAAGCTTTATAAACATCAGGAATCAAGCTGCGGAGGACTTGTGGATCTCACAGTGTCTGATTAAGGGAAGGAAAAACACTTCACAGTGACACTAAAGATAAAAGGTAAACAAAAAATGTCACTGTTCTACATATTTCACTAACTAAACACTATATACTACATACTTTGTTAACATTGCATAAAATTGTTGTTAAATGCCCTTTCCAGACTAAATAAAAAAATTTAAAAAAAGATATTTTAATCCCACAGGGCCTTAAAAAGCCAGCAACCATTACTGATCTGCCAGGTTTGTGTTATAAATCTACAATCCTGACAAACTGACAAACTGACAAAAAACCAAAAGTATTTTTCTTACCTCATTTATCTGATCCAAAGTTAACGTACAGAATAACAAGAAGCATGGGTCAGAGAGAGATATAGTACAGTGTAAGTCAACAGGTTTAGAGGTGCACTAAGCTCCAATTCTCATCATGAAAAATAAAATGGTTAAAAAAAAAAAGGGCATTAACCTTAAGACAGATTAATATAGGGAAGACAGCATTGGAACACAACATACAAATGAATCGCTCTAGCCATGTGAGAATGAGCTCCATTGCACACTTTAAGCACCCCACAGGCCTTTTTTTGCAACAGCCTGTGGACAATAAGGTGACAGCAGGGTAAGCAGCCAGTTGTTCCATGTTACCTCTCACTCTTGATTGACTGCTATTAATCCATGCAATGCCGACCACGTGGACCCCAAACCCCCTTTATCCATAATGGATTAGGCCCAGAGGGCAGCCCAAAGCACTCCAACCCCTCAATGATCTGATACTGCAGGTAGCAATGGGAGACAGCGTTATTTCATTCCAGAGTCATGAGGGGGATGTGGGGAGTTAATTACTAATAAATCTGACCCACACGATGCAGATCGGGAGAAGGCGGGAGATAAAGAGAAGGGAAAGGAAAGCAAGGAAGAAGCATAGAAGGTGAAGATAAGAAAGGAAGAAAAAGAAATGATGAAAGCAAATACGCTGAGAAGGTTAAACGCGATGCTCGTTAAGAGAGAAGATGGAGGGAGGGAGCAGTGACAAAGAGGGTGTGTTTTATAAAAAGTGGCAGCAATATCAGTGAAATGTGATGAGAGACTGAAGTGATACAGATAAGACATTGAAAATGAAGGATTTAGCTTGAAGCCAGTTTGTTACAACATGGCATCAGGGCGAGTTGAGAATGACTGGTGTGGTGCCGAGGGACAGCGAGGAGGCTGGAGTGCGGCCAAACCCTGCCAGACTCTTGCACTAATGCGAGGAAATGAGAGTGATGCCCTTCTGGGCCAAAATCTTTTGTTTGGTGTCAGTAAGAAGCGTGGTGTCAGATTACTGATGCCGTTGTGTCACAAGTAGGAGGCTACCAGTACTGTAGCCTAATCCAGCCTGTTTTTGGGTGAAGGAGGGGACACGGGCTAACACAGGTAGTTTGTGTGTTTCACACTGGTCTGCAGCTGAGTCTCCAAGGAGAATCAGGACAGCAGCGTTTGACAAAAAACAAAACAAAACAAACAAAAAACAAATTATTTAAAAAAAAAAAAACTCCAAAAACAAAACAAAAACAAAAAAAAACCCCTCCACACTCATGCACACAAAATGCACAATCGCTGCAAACAGCAAGGAACAGATGAACAACAAACGAATCACACCGTAAACACACCGAGACAGGGTACATTAACAATTTATCATAAAAGTGCATCTGGGGAGAAACAAAACAGTTGTGCTGTGCAGTGCAAAACAGAGAGAGACAGACAGGAAAAGAGACGGGGAGAGAGAGAGAGAGAGAGACACAGAGACATGGGGCTGTACACCGTAACACAGATGAGGCCTCGTATTAGACTGATAAAAATTTCCATTCAAGAATCTCAGTGGAGCTGTTACAAGTCTATCACCAGGCTTTATTTGTGTTTGAAACCTTAATGGTGGGCGGTGACAGCTGGGCCGCGTCCTACCTCGTACTCCTCCTTGAAGCCGCAGCCCTCGGCACACTTCATCTGGGTGATGTGCTGGGAGGAGGTCCGCCACGCGGATCGCCGGGTGCAGCTGACCCGTCTGGTACGGCACATCAACGGGTCTCCCGTTTCCTCAAGGAGTGAGTGTGCGACTGGACCAAGCTGCTAGTGTCGCTACCCATGTTCTGACTCTCATCTGTGGGACACAAAGAGAGACACACCAGGGCAGGTCAGGGAGAGGAAATAGGAGCTAAAAATCACATCACAGGCTGTCAGTATATTGCTGTAAGGTACATACGGGTGACATAATGCTCGAAGCAGTAAATGACTGTGGTACTTTTTGAAGTTATTGACATATCAAGTTGCGATAACCAGCTTCAGTGTTAGGTGTTCGTATCTAATTTAGAACTGTTCTCATTAACAGATGGCACATTATCTCATTTACTGGTTAGCATTATGTCACCACCCTCCAGATTGAACAACGACTCAACTAGTAATCTGTTTGTTATGGATGGTCACAACAACACAACATCATTGAGTAATAGAATGAGTCATGTGGTGGGAAGGTTTAGGTCCATCTGTCTCAGTGTGGCTGGAAAATACTGTACTGTACAGGAGTCTATCGCCATTTAAAAACAAGATCCTTTATGTGACGCCCTTATGCTACAAGCTTTTAACATGGTTACTGTCAGAACAAAATATGTCAGTGACTCTCAACTGTGAAAAACATTACAGATTAATAATAAAATCCCCCATCAAGGTGCTGTAAAAACATTTTTTTTTGTTTTATTTTCTTTTTTAAACTGGCAGTACAACATGCTGGTTTGGGCTGAAGCTCATATTGAGAGTCAGACTCCATTCCAGCTCTTTCATACTGTAATCCAGTCAGTGGCAGACATGAGGCACAGATGCTGTGGGGAGCCAGCGGATGATGGAGGGTGTCCAAAAACATGGAGGAGGAGGATGTGAGGGGGTGGCGGTGGGCCACAGTGAGCATGTTGCAGCAGGCACCTTCAGAAGCATCACACAGACACAGCGTGGATTCAACCCCTGCGCACCCATACTTCCCCGAAAAATGAACAAAATAAGATAAGAATAAAAATCAAACCTCAAATAAATAAAAAAAAACCCAAGAGGGAAGCGGAGATGGGAGGAGAATGCATGTGGTGATGCTGCCATGGGGCACTGTGTTTGCTTTGACCATGCTAAGCTAATGGTGGCTTGGTGGCACGATACGGAAGGGTGGTGAGATGCTAACATGTCCACTTGTCATGCAATAAATGTCATAATGCCCACGTCAGAAGCAGCCTCTCACTGTCGGCCTGCTGTCTGAGTAAACACCGGCCTCCTTGCCCCAACCCAGGGCCCACTTTGGGAAAACTTACCATTAATGGGCCACTGTTTTAGATAGCAGACACATAAGAAGTTACGTATGTAAAGAGAAAGAGAGGAGAAGAAACAGGAGAGAGGGGATAAGCAACAATCCAGCATGAGAACCTGTTACAGTAGTGTTCTGAACTATTCTATAGGGCAAGATCACATGCCTTTTCAGTTCAAACTGTCTTGATATAAAAGCAGCAATACTAAATGTAGTAACAAG